>CM035223.1:19699822-19724706 GCA_020233015.1 Callinectes sapidus | reverse complement strand
ACAACAACAACAACAGCAGCAGCAGCAGCAACAACAACAACCACATTCACTATCTTTCCCTTCCCTTCAGTGTCCTGGCGATGATGATGACAACGGTGGAGGGCAAGGCTGCAGCGGCAACTTGATGACTTCTGAGCCCCAGCACTCCCTCCAGGACCTGCCTCTACTGGACCTGCCATCCTGCACTCACTCCCAAACCTACCAGAATGAGGCCTTCCAGGATACTGACGAGGAGCCGGGGCCCTCCACCAGCCTACTGGGAGATGTCTAGCCAGGTCAACTTCTGAGCGGCACTTGCCATCAGCACATCATCACTTCAACAGTGATTCAAGAAGATAAAACCCACATACACGAGTATACATACATACGTGTTGTGCTTATGCTATATACTATGTAGTACAGTACAGTACAGTATGCCTTCCTCAACCCATCATCCCAACTCTCTCCCCTTCCTCCAACCCTCCCTCTCCCCGTTCACCATTCACTCGCACACACACACACACACACACACACACACACACACACACACACATACACCAAGTAATGTAGTGGTTAGCACGCTCGGCTCACAACCGAGAGGGCCCGGGTTCGAGTCCCGGCCGCGGCGAGGCAAATGGGCAAGCCTCTTAATGTGTATCTAGCCCCTGTTCACCCATACAGCAGCAGCAAGTAGATACGGAATAAAACTCGAGGGGTTGTGGCCTCGCCGTCCCGGTGTATAGTGTGTGATGTGGCTTCAGCCCTACCCAAAGATCGACGATCAGTCTATGAGATCTGAGCTCGCTTCGTAGAGAAAGGATGGCTGGCTGACCAGCAGGCGACCGTGGTGAATAACACACACACACACACACACACACACTCCTCTACCTCCCTCCCTACCCTAAACCAATGCCCCATCTCTCTCTCTCTCTCTCTCTCTCTCTCTCTCTCTCTCTCTCTCTCTCTCTCTCTGAATAGTTAACATATAGGACTAAACAGATCAGAGACATAGAGAATTTAGTCGAGTTGAAGGAAACAACGACGCACATCTGCTCAAGTTTTTTACATGTCTAATTTGAGTTTGAAATAAGAGTGTTTATGAGAGAGAACATATGGGTCGCCATAGCCATCTCATCGCCATCATCTGATTGACTGCTGACTTACTGATTGCATAGTGACTCATCGACTAGTTGATAGACTGACTGGATAATTGATGTGTTTTTCTCTTTGATGTGGTAGGGGCCCTGGGACAAGGGCTACAAAAGATAAGATAAGTCCATCAAGGTGCCACTCCCTAAAGAACAGGCATTATCTAAAAAAATGGTGAGGTCTCTTGAGACCTTCTTAAAGGAGTTTACGTCATTAGTAAGGAGAAATACAGAAGCAGGCATCCAGTTGTAAAGTTTTTAAGATAAAACGATGAATAATATAAATAATTTTATAATTAGATAATTGATTTATAGATTGACTGACTAAGTGATTGATTTACTGACTGACACACAGTCTCACTATATATGGACTATTCTGCTGCAGGCTCACCATATGGCCAGCAGCTTCACAGCCAATGTAAGGCAGTAATGTAGGACGTGGGGAAGTGCTTCTTGGGAGAACGGGCCGGTCAGCTGTGAAGACTGGCAACAGTGAAAGATCAGCTGTGAAAATGCGGGCGCACAAAAGCTGCCAGATCAGAGTCGAGCGATTACAGTACGCTTTGTTCATGCAATGATAGCAGCAGTTTGTTATGAGGTGGTTGCGTACACCCTTTATGATTTCACAATATCAAGAGTTTGGCCTCACCACGCCTAGACAACCTCGCTGCTGGTCACCTCATTGCTCTCAAATCAGTTACCGTTGTTTCGCTGTTGCAGAAAAAAAACGCAGTACAAACTACTGTTGCTTTGCTTGTCCGTTACGTGGCGGATGTATAACCTGCAACCTGCCTCTCAAATATTATGCTTAATAAATCATGTCAATATAAATGAGTGTCATTTAAGTTCACCAAGATAACAAAGTCAAAAGACCCTAACGTTGATAGGAAAGAAAGAAGAAGAAGAAGAAGAAAAAAAAAAGATGAGAAACCAAACATCAAACAAGCAATTCCCCGTCATTTGTCTTTTCCTTCACACACACACACACACACACACATCCCTCTCCGCAGCAATGTGGTATACAAATAGCATTGTCTTGTACTCTGCTGATCTTGTCCATGATTCTGTCTTAAGAAATTTTGTCTGAGAGAAACGTCCCCAATAAGTTGAAGGTTTGGCCTCATGATGTGTCTTACTCATCTCACTGACACAATCAGTCTCATTGACACACACTCATCTTAAACTCCGGGAAACAGTGAGTGAGGGATATCCCAGTGGCCAATCGGCAAACAGCGCATGTTGACGCGTGACTGAGTACACCAATACAAAGACAAGTTTGTTGACGTGAAGGTCTCGGAGCAAATGTAGCGAACGTTGAAGTGATGTATGCTACTACTACAAGACGTGCAGGACATTCCCTCCCCACCATCCCACACGGACCTTTTCCCCCTCAGACAGTCCCGCCACTGACTTATTCCCTTCCGAATCATTTCCTCCAAAGCAAACTTCCTTGAACGTACCACTGAACAATATCAACAACCCTGGACAGTGTTCCCTCTGAACGATTCCCCCCTGGGCAATTTCCCTTAAACAATGATTTCCCTCCTGGATATCACAATGTCATTATTCCATTAAACATTTTGATAAGTTTATGACTGCCTTCATATATCTGAAGGAAGACAACAAATTATCTGCAGCCCTTATTAAGTTTTATCCAATATTCCCATCGAATTATTGTGTTTTTCTCACTTCTTTTAGTGTACATGATGTAGCCTTTATAGCAAATGTTGTCCTCTTTTTTTTTTCATTGTTTTCACATCTTGTAAGAGCTGTAGTAGGAACTAGCATGATATTCCGTGTCGTATTAACGATAATGAAAGGCGAAACACTATTTCAAATGAGAGACAAGATATTGTGAACCCTAAACCGAGTCATGAAACTCTAATAAATTGTTAACGGTGATACTTCAAGGTCTGGAACAACAGATCAACTCTCTGAGGCACAGTAAGTAGCCTCTGGTGGGCGGGCGGCGCAGTACATGCCCCTTTGACGTCAGGTGACGTGTTGTTTTCATTGTACGTCGGGTGGCATCGTGCGTGTCCCTCTGGGCGGATTGCGGCGCAGTGTGTGTCCTCTGGACAGTGCGCCGCGCGTTACGTGTCTTTGAAACAACGCACGGCGCCGTACTATTGCTCTGTGGAAGGCACTACAGCAGGTGCTTTGCGTGCAACGTGGACGGCGGGGGCCACAGTATGTACACTCTGGACAGCAGGCCGCGGTGCGTTCCCTGTGGGCGGCGCGTATCGCTGTTTGTATCCTATGGGCGGCGCACAGTGCTATAAGTGTCACGTGGAGGACGGGAGGTATGCTGCTGCGTCCCCTCTGGATCGCTGGGGCCCTGGCCGGAGTGGCAGTGGTGGCGAGATCCTCTCCAGGCAACTTGAAGCCTTTCCTTCTCCCTGATCATCGACGTGAAAGAAAAAACATGGTCTCATAAACTCAGTGTTGCATCTTGGGGTCCTTCCGCTTACCTCCCTCCACTCTCCTTTCACCCCCCCCCCTTTCTTTCCCCTATTGTATCTGCTGTTATCTATTTATTTATTCACTTCCCTTGCTACTTATCTATCCACTTTCTTTGTTATTTATGCATTCATTCACTTTTTATCATGTTAATCTTTACTATTCTGTTCCTGGTTTTCTCCTCTCTGGTTCGGAAAGGCAGGTGTTCTTTTCTGGGTGTTTTGCTCCCCCCAATCCTGCCTGCACCTCCTCCAGCGCTAAGGTTAACAGTCATACAGCAACACAAGCTTCTCTCGTCCTTATGTGTTTCAGTGCTACGTCATCTTTCGAGAATGATTCCTAACAAAGTGCTTTCTTTAGACTGCGTTAATTATCGGCACTATAATAACAAAGAGTAACAACAATGGGCATTAAAGCCATTTTACTATTATAGATTAATGCGCGTAATACTTTGCCTGATGTCTGATACTTGAAGATGTCAGGATATTTTTACACGCCACCACCAGTTCCACACCAGCGGCACATACCGCAAGCAGTGGCGTGTGTGTATCCGTGAGCACACACGAGTCGTAACCAAAGGATTCAGAGCAGCCAGCTATCAGGTGTCACGTTCAGATAAACAAAGAGATGATCACTTTTCCACTTTATTACAGGCACAGGGGAACTGCCAGACACTCACAGGGGCCTGCAGGGTCACAGTACATAGCAGGGCACAAAATAAATCCACAATAACCGCCCCAAATGGTGAACAGTAAGGAAAACCGTGAGAGGGCAGAGCGCAGGTGCGTGTTACCGAGGCTTCCTACAGCAGACTGCCACAGGCGACGCCACGCCCTCCCTTCACCCACGCCGCTGTCTCCCGTCCAAAACTTTGAGATTACATCGTCTTACATAAAGTTGCATCACGCCAACGTGACAATATCTCTGTGACGTCACTCACTCCTTCGACTCCGCCCCACAGAGGAGGATCAGTTTCTTGATAGCGATATTTAATGGATACACATTGTTCTCCATGATTTACACTGCTCTCCTGTCTCTCTTTCTTTCATTACCGGTGCATGCCTGGAAATGATATATTGCTTAGCAGATTCTGAGCATGAGAGTAGTGGGTACAGTAAACGAAGGTAAACAATGAAGTTAAAAGGCATCACTTCATGAAAATAGTGATACAAAATCCTTTGGTTCACTTTGTCCTTCGTGCAAACAACTAACGGGAGCCGTGAGATAGGCGTCACAAAATTGGGTCTAGAAGTGTGAAATGTTTGTAGTATCATCACATGACATGGGTGTACATAGAGCTACTACGTAAATATTGCTAATAAGTACATGAAAATCAAAATAATAAAATAATATCAGAATAACTCTAGTTTGAGAAAGACGAAACCTAGCGGTGCAAATATTCTATCCAGGCAACTACATCTTCACTGAAAAAATCTTCAGCAAACAGATCGACAGTAGGAAGCATTTCCAAAAAGCAAGAAGAGCCACGTGGATGACAAGAGGTTTAAGTGAGAGGTAATGGTGTCTTCATCGAACAATGACCAAGTTGTGAGAAGGCTGTCCCACCTGAGGGGCGGTTACGTTAGAAGCAGGTAAAGAGAAAGTTATGTGTCCCAGCATCAAACAGAGTCCGACTTAGAATGGAATTATAGAAAAGGGCCAAGTGCAGAAGAAAATAGTAAAATGACAACTCTAATGCAGGAGCAGGAATTCAGGGACATGCCTTCGAAACGAGGCCCTGGTGAGCATAGAGCGAAGAATGTTAGCACGTCTGAGAAGAGCCTTGATATTTGCTTGCAGAACAGAGAGACCCTTATTATGGAGATTCATGACCTGTCTGTTAGCAGAAGCGGAATTCATGAAGTGTTTAGTGTTCATGCAATTCACTGTCCATAGCAATCTCGAAATTCGCTCTATTCGAAATATCTCTCTCCTAAAGTTTCAAATAACCCTAATTTCAAACTGGCATGCTCTGGATATTTGCGTAGCTGTTGCAAGTTGATAAACATGAATGAAAATCTCTTCAAAAGACGACAACCACTTAAAATGCAAGGAAAAAAATTACATTCCCCATGCTTGAAAGGGAGGGTAAGTTGTCAGTATCGCGGTGGGAGATTGAAATAATGAGCTGGGTGAGGAGGAGGAGGGCGAGGCAAAGATGGTAAAGAAAGAGTACTCGCCTCGTATATACATTCCTCCAGTATCGGGTGAAAAGCTTTAGTTCAATCTAACCTGTCACTGTAAACTAATTCTGCAGCATTGAAGTAAGGATATAAAAGTACAAATTCATTGCCATGTCTCTTTCCACGATATCGTTAAAATTTGGATGATAGCCTGCGGTAAATGTCTGTTTGATATATTTGGAACTTATCTCTGTCAGCAAGGTTTTGTTCTATTAAATTCTGAGCCTTGATCACTAAGGAGAACACATGGTGCGGTGTTAAGACGGTAAATATGAGTGACTATAGGAAGAGTTATATTTCTTAGTAATATTCCACCTAGCCACAAAAAAAAAAAAAAAAAAAAAATTGTGTAGAGGTAAAAAAGCAGGAAAAGTCAGAAAAAAGCCGAAACTGGAGCTTGAATGAGAGTTGCTTTTTAAATCCTGCAAATTGTGCTGTATTCCAGTCCATCACTGAAGCATCGTTTTGGTTGGCTGATTAAATGGAGATCAAAGTTTAGCTAAATCTTTAATGAGTGATCGGTAATAACATGCCAATCCAAAGAAAAATTGAACATTTTCCTGTAGATCTTGATTATGGAATAACCATAAGAAAACTACTAAATTAATAAACAAAGTATGTGTGGCAAGTAAGATAAGACAAAGCAACATCTGCAATGAGAAAGTAACGAATAAATCAATCAATCATCGGGGGCATACGCCGGGGGTGCGTTGCCTCGCCTACCCTATTGCGCCACCCCTGGGGGTCACACCTCGCGAATCTCCATGCAGGCTCCTTTCCCATACTGAGTGACTCCCAGCAGGAGGCATCGACTTGCCGCAGCCAAGAGTTCTGTGGACGTCCCCTTGGCCTCCTCCAAGCCAGGTTATCCCTTTTGGAAACAACCCGATAAGCAGGATCAGCTTTCGGCTATCGCGCCACATGCCCATATAGCTGCAGTTGGCGATGACGGACTATGCTAGTAATAAGCCTCGAATCGGTCTCCCGGAACAATCGCTCATTTAACACAAAGTCACACCAGCGGTATCCCATGATCCTGCGAAGGCATCTAGTACCAAAAACATCGATTCGCCTCTTCAGGTCGGTGTTCGGTGTCCATGCCTCCCAACCATAGAGTAAGACAGGGATCACCAGCGGCTTGAAGATCCGAATCTTTGTCCGTCTGCATAGATATCGACAACGCCAAATACTCGTGTTGAGCTAATCCATAACGCCGTGGGCCAGGCCAATCCGCTCGGCCCACCATCGTTTTGCACTACACTACTAATATGAAGTTTTTCAAGATCTCAATGTCCTCGTTACATGCATGGACAGACTGTACTGTTTCATCCAGTACGCCTCCAAACACCTGGACCTTGGTCTTGGCCCAAGAAAACTTGAGTACCAAGGGCTTCACCTCCTCATGCAGTGCCTCTAGAGCCATTACCAGAACCTCCAGTGACTCAGCGAAGATTGCTGCATCATCAGCAAAACAAGATCTGCAATCTCAGTGTTGCTGACAGATGCTCCACAATGACTTTGTTCCACAACTCTGCCTAGTGCCCAATCCATGCATGTGTTGAAAAGCGATGGAGCAAGCACACAGCCCTGCCTCACACCTGTATTCACAGGGAAGAAGCTGGACACGCCTCCTCCACACTTCACAGCACTCACGGTCCTGGAGTACAGGCCAGTCAATAGGCCAATAATCTTTGCAGGAATCCCACGGAGACGCAGAAGATCCCAGAGTGTCTCTTGATGCACTGAGTCAAACGCCTTCTTGAGATCGACATAGGCTGCAAGCATTCCCTGTCGAAACTCGCGTCGGCGCTCCACCAGTAGGCGAAGCGCTAGGATACGGTCAGTTGTTGACTTACCGGGCGTAAACCCTGACTGTTCAGGTTTCTGGTGCTTCAGCAGGTGAATGTGGATCCGCATCAGCAGAAAATGGGCAAGCACTTTGCCTGGTACGCCGAGCTGTGTTATTCCACGGTAGTTGTTGCATTCTTGACGGTCCCCTTTCCCCTTTCAGATAGGGACGACCACCCCCTTCATCCAGTCAGGAGGAATGGTACCTGAATGTCATACAGCAGTCAAGACAGCATGCAACCCACGGATCATGACTTCACCCCCAGCTTTGAGCAGCTCTGCACTGATGTTGCAGATGCCAGGTGCTACCTTTCCACGCCTCAACTTTGCCACAGCCTCTTTGACATCGTCAATGGAGGGTGCAGTTTCGTCAATGGGTGGATCAGCATCTAGCTGTCCGCTTGGAGGATCCCCCATGAACAGCTACTCAAAGTACTCAGCCCAACGAGCTATCTGCCCATCTGCGTCCGATACGAGGCAACTATCTGCTGTTGGGATAGCACTCACCTGAGAAGTAGACTTTCTTCAGAGCTCTATAGGCAGGTCTGAGGTCATTTGCATTTAAATGACACTCAACATCCTCAGCGAGACCCCTGACATACCTTTCCTTGTCTATTCTCAGAAGAGTTCTAGTCCTACGTGACAGAGCCCTGTACTGGTCATGGTTTCCAGCAAGTCTCGCAGCCCGACTCTCCTGAATACTTTCCAGCGTCTCTACCGAGGTGAAGCCATTCTGTGACCTCGGGCGCTCCCTAATGCATTCCTTGGCAGCCTCAAGAGTCTCACGTTTGAAGGTATCCCATAGCTCTTCAGGGTCCTCAAGGGTGTCGAGCGCTTCAAACCGATTGAAGCCTGTCATTGCATACTCTTGTGCACATGTCAAGTCCTTCAGTTTCTCAAGATGAAACACAGTGTGGTTACATCTTGGACTTGATATGAAGCTTGAGTGAAGCAACAACAAGCCTGTGATTGGTCGCAAAAAAACTCGGCACTCCGAAAAAACCTGCAGTTCTGGAGGATCCTCCAACGAGTACTGACAAGGGTATGGTCGATCTCCTTCACTACCCCTCCGGTATTTCTATATCAAGTCCAGTGGTGCAGCGCTAGTCTCTGATACCAGGAACCCACAATTCATAGCCTTCTGAATCTTGCAAAATTCAGAAGGAAAGAGCTGTTGTCATTTCCGGTAGCAGAACCATGGGGACCAACACATATTTCATAGCCAGCCCTTTCGGTGCCAGTGACAGCATTAAAGTCGCCCAGGACAATGAGTGCATCACGACGGAGACACTGGTCCAGTACAGAGTCGAGTTTGGCGTAGAACATCTCCTTCTCTTCAGTTTCACACACCTCGGTAGGAGCATATACTGCAACAACAGACATGAAGCCTAAACTGTGCTTCAGCCTTAATCGCATTATACGCTCATCAACCTGAGTAACCTCTATAACAGACGGCTGCAGTCTGCTGGAGACGCATATGGCTACCCCTTTGACATGCCAGACCAGTAGTAAATAAAACCCTTGCTACTGCTCTTGCCACTACCAGGCCTCTCTGTCTCAGAGAGCCCCACCATATCCACCCTCAGCCTACTGAGCTCATTTGATAAATGAGGCAGTCGGTGATCCTCTGAGAGACTCAGGACATTCCAGGAGCCCACACGCAGAACCTTTCGAAGGTTCACCCCAGGAGTGGTCCAACGTGCAGGCATTACATCTGCAGCCCCACCGGCACCCCCAAAATTAGAAATAGGGCTAGGGGGTCCTCCCGTCCCTCTCAGGACACAGGGCTCCCGCAGGCTTTCCCCTGCATCCGTCATACCGGTAGGCAGGCCTCTCTGGTGCCTCGGCACCCGAGAGGTCTGCACGGTCGGACCTCCCAGCAAACCTGGATTGGGGCGGTGGCTAGAGGCTCGCCCGCGCCTATAGCTCCTACCGCGACCTCTACCTCAAACACTGGTGGCGGCTGTGGATGTTTTTTTTACAGGGAGGGGTTGCAAGCCCCACCCCAACCAGCTAGGTCAGCCATGGGTAGAGACACTGGTATCCCTAGGGGAAAGAACCCTGGCTGTCCAAAAAGGAGGAAAGTGAGGCACAGATGAGGAGAGACAAAATGGGAATGAGCTATGGGAGGTAGAGGACATTCACTCCTCACTTGGAAAGGATCCACCCACCACTATAAAGTAACGAATAATGACAAAAATTATGAAGGCATCTGCTGTGACTTACAAATGATTGGACAATGCTAAGTGTGAAGATCTGTGCGGTCCACAGACAAGATCCTATTAATTGTGTAGCTGGGAGTTGTCATGTCTGGTAAATGAGTTCATTTATTCTTTGGCTTCCTTAGAGACTAAATTACTATCAACAATGCAAGAAGGAAAAGGTGGCCAAACAAACAAATAAGGTACCACTGAATGAAAATAAGCGACTCCTATGCTTGAAAACAGGGAAGCTAAAATGAGAGAAATAACTGGAAAGAAGAGAGATGACGGTAGCTGTGACCAGAGTTTCTGAAACTTTATTGTTTAACGAAGCACTATGGAGAGGTATTGGACTTTAAAACGCACCAACTCTACAGTCACGTGTAGTGTATTACACTTTAGTACACATCCAGGAAAATGAGATGGTACACTTGGTGACAGTCTTGGTGCACTTCTGCAGCGCGGAGCAGTCTGAGAACTACTGACAGTGACAATTGAAAGGGACAGAATCTATAAAGACCGGATTGTGATAATGACTGAAGTGGCTAAGCCAGACCTGGCAGCTTATGGATAGGCAAAGCACTGATGAAAAAACCGAAGCGGGACAGGTGTGACCAGCCGGTTGTGCCTCACCAATGGAAAAACACTTTTAAGGGAAACTGCAAGATAAAAAAGTGGAACTTCATATTAGACATAGTGTGGTACAAAGAGTTATGAGCAGTAAAAGGCTAGCCTGCAAGCACTACAGGTGAGACACGATAAGAAATTTGTCTCATTTTCTCTATTATCCAATACCGGGTGAGCAATACCATGTAAACAAAACTTTAATTTAATATAAGACAAACCTACCGAGAAGTAAAGGAATAAAGACAAAAAAAAAAAAAAAAAGATACAAAACCAGATTTATGAGAGGCAGACGAACTCCCAGGAGAGACAAGGTTACTTCATGGTGATGGTGGTGGTGGTGGTAGGACGGAATTGTCCTCCCTTCTGTCCTGGCGCAGAGCATGAAGGTTAGGTGTTGCGTGGAGTAGAGTAGAGTGGAATGGGTGGCGTGACAGATTAATATACAATACTTCCCTTGATTATTCTCAGGTGAAGGTAGTATGAGGCAGAGGAGAATCGTACCACTAACTAGGGTGGCGTGAGGAAGTAATGTTGGAGACAGATTTGTTGTTTGGGTGGTCGAAGAAATAAGTTTTGACAAAATCAACCTACCTAAAAGACACAATTGCCAACCACGTAAAGGAATGAGGAACCCTATCCAATGCTGCTCCTTTACAAATAATCAGAAAGAAAATAGGAGTTGGTTTTCTTATAGATTTCTGGGTACAGTATGTTTTACAGCATGCAGTGCGTGTTGTCTACGGCACTGCGGCGAAGATGTGTGAGTCGCTGATTCCTGGAGCCTCCATTGGTGAGTGAGGGGCGGCACCACCGTCGGGAACTGGTATATTCTCGTAAGGAGGTGAGCGAGACCCCAAGTCGTGCTCAGGCAGTACGTCATGGTAGACAGGTTCCTCCGTGTCCTGTGCGGGCCGCGATACAATTACTCGGCGTGCTGAGAGGTCAGGAAGGATCTCGTAATAGAATCCTTCCTTGTCTTGGTCTGCGGTGCTTCCCGGCCCAGTGGTGGTCTGCACTTGGTGGCTGGAGACAACGGCCGGAGACTGGAACCTCCTCTCATCTACTGCAAACAATTATTTACCTTGATTCAATTTAATGAAAGACAAAACACAAGAAAATTACAAAAGAATGGGATGGTAGTGATAGTGGTGGTGGCGGTGGCGGTGGTAAGGAATTTATAAATGTTTAATGCGAATCAGAGTGAATTATGGAATCGGTACAATATGGGACGAGGCTCTCATCATCCCTGCTACAAACACACACACATACAGTAGTAGTAGTAGTAGTTTATTGACAAAATTGGAATTGGCAAATACATAAGAAAATAAACACCTTTAACATTATTGTTCAACTGAAATATAAAAAATCCCATCTAATAATAATGGCTAACACTAATCACTATACGAAACAACAAAGAAAGCCGCCATAATGTCATAACACAATTAAGTTAAACCAAATAAACCTAAACAACATACACTTATATATAAAGTCAAGCACAAAACTATACGAAGAAGTTAATAATTATTTAATACATCATTAATGTACCCACACAGTTCATGCACATGATTATTTTCCTGAAGCAGTTCTCGTATGTCAGTGAATGTCAGCATGTTATAGGTGTCACGACAGCGTGCTGACAAAGCACAGCACAGCACATGACTCTCGGTCTGTACCTGCACACCATCACACTGACAGACGCACTGTTCACGTGGGGTGCGACTCCACCTTCCTACCTCCACCCGAAGGTTGTGAGACATGAGGCGGAGTCGCGTGAATGCTTGTCGCTTATAATCTGGCACAAAACTTCTTGTCCTATACACAGGATGCACTGTCATGTTGGGATTCATGTCTGCTATATACGTAGTCAGCTTCATTGCGCCCGTTGCTTTTTCCCTAACATAATTTACTATTTTCTGCAGTCCGTTCGTGTCATCACTAGGTAAACCTGACCTTTCTAAGCATCTATATCCGGGTGTATTCGCATCTCTGCACATATTATACACAAACTGGAATGGTTTTTCTATATCCACATGTTCTCTTTGAGACTTAATAAATTTACATTTTCTTTTTTCAATAATGTCTTGTACAGGTAAAATGCCTGCTTCAATCATACATAGATTAATACTAGTGTTTTTTCGAACCCCTAGTAAACATTTTACCAATTTACTGTACTGTTTTTCAATCACTTTCATTTTTCCAGTAAACCATGACTCTGCCCCATAAAGCAAAGCACTCGTCACTGCAGCGTCAAACACAACTCTTTTGTACATGAATGGCATTGTAGTATTACTGGCACAAAAAATTGAAAACTTATTTATTATTGCTTCACTGGCTGTTTGATGCAGTGTCATTACAGAGTCCATAGTGGCAGACTCCGTGAACCACGCCCCGAGGTACAGGTATTGGCCAGTATAGCTCACACTCACTCCACCGCTCGTTAAGCACTGCTTGTCACGCTCATCACCGTTAATTACGAAAAACTTTGTTTTAGTTTCATTAATTTTCATTCCACTTTCTCGGCAAAATTCGTTCACGATTTCCATTTTCTTCAAGCACATTTCTCTACTAGTTGCCACTATGACAGCATCATCCATCAGTAACAATACATGCAACATACCCAAAAAACCATCATCTCCAACTGCTCTCTTAATCATTCGCACCATATGATCAATGTATATTACAAAGAGTAAACAACTGGACGGAGCCCCCTGACGAACGCCGATTGATGCATTAATAGTTGCCGATTTCAATATATTCTTAGTGCTCTTGTACATGGCTTTAATAGTCTCCAACATTATTCTACCGCATCCAAAACTTTTTAATCTCTCTATCAGCTTTTCTCGGGGGACTCTGTCGTAGGCTTTACTGAAATCTACAAAAAGAACATACAACTTCACTTTCTTATACTTTACGTAGTCGCATAACAATCTCAAGGTTACGATTTGTTCTAAGCATCCTCTGCCTTTCTGGGCACCAGCTTGACATTGATCTATGTGACACCAAAGCTTTAACCTGTTCAGTAAGAGTATATCGTAGATCTTAGAGAGTGTGTCCATTATACTGATTCCTCTATAATTATTGCACATCATCCTGTTTCCTGACTTAAATAATACAATAAGTTTACTATAGCACCAAGCCAGAGGGTAACAACATCTCATAAATACAAAATTCAAAATAGCAAGAAAAAACGTGAACCAAGACATAGGCAGTTTTCTCATTATCCCTGGACAAATACCAAGGAAACTTTTGTTGACATTCAAACTCTTCACTGCCTGACTTAACTCTTCCATCGTAAATGGGTCATCCAACACCGGCACATAAGGTGAATCAACGAGATTATCCTCATATTCGATATTCTGTGACCCTAGAAGATGCTCAAAATGTTCCTTAAACTGATCGTCATTTGGTGTAGTAAGAGCATCACTTTCAATATTTCCTTTCCAGTTTATAGATTTCCATATTAGTTTGGGGTCATTTGTATCCAATAAGCGCTTCCACCGTGGATGGGTCTGGTCCCAGCGGTGACCGGGATCAAGTGAGTCTTGGCGGGTGTGGCTGGCAGCTGCCTCGGTAACAGTACGACATCCCTCCATTATCACCTCCTCCATGCTTGCTGCATCGCTGACCATTTCCATCGTGGGAGGTGCCACTGCCTGTAGTGTTCTGATCAAGCGGTCCATGTCAACTTCTTTATATGGCATACTTTTCTGCATCCTGCGTTCCGCTTGATGTGCACAGTAATGCTGTCCCAACGATGACGCTCTCTGCAGCAAAACGTGCGGTGACGGGGCCTCCTTAGTGTCTGTAGGATATGTTGGGCCGGCTACACCGGCAACGCATGCTTGTACCCAGGCGGGCCACTGCCCGGGAGTTTGCCTCGGACCACAGTAAAGGACGCACGCACTCTCGGCCTTTCACTCACCCCTCCTACATGGCGCAGTGAGTAGGATACGAACCTACGCTATTATCTTGGGGGGGAGTTGTAGGATATGTTGGGCCGGCTACACCGGCAACGCATGCTTGTACCCAGGCGGGCCACTGCCCGGGAGTTTGCTTCGGACCACAGTAAAGGACGCACGCACTCTCGGCCTTTCACTCACCCCTCCTACAGTGTCGGTGCGCAGCTTTACACAAAGTGGAGCGTGGTCTGACCCTGGAATCTCTTGGTGTTACCTATTACCTATTGAATGCTTACCTATTGAAAAATAGTGGGGAATTAAGAAGCTAGGCCTCTTGTGTGAACCCCACCTCTATAGGCTTGTCAACCATATTGTACCTAGGTCATTGCTTGTGCTGTGTATTTATCATATCGTTGTTTAAATATGGCTATGGTTGGCGCTGTCACCACACTCTCTGGGAGTGCATTCCAGTGGTTCACCACTCTCACAGGGAACCAGTTGCCTTTTAGTGTTGTTCTCCAGTGCGTCGGCTTGGACAACTTCAGTGAATGGCCACGTAAGTGGTTGGTGTTCCTCTGGAAGAACTGGGTGTCAGGAATGCCTTCTAAACCATGTAATATTTTATAGGTCTCAATCATATCGCCCCTCTTTCTTCGGTCACTAAGTGTTTGCAAGCCAAGATGTTTGCACCTCTCGATGTAAGGCAGGGCATGTAGATCCGGTACCAGTTTAGTGGCCCTTCGTTGGATCTTCTCGAGGGCTTGTATATCCTTGACCATATATGGGGACCAGCACTGCACTCCAAAGTCAAGGATAGGTCTTACCAAGGATAGGTACAGTGGCAGCAATATTTCCTTATTAAGTACGGAAAAGTTTCTTTTAATAATTCCAAGCCGGCTGTTAGCTTTTGCAGTAATCTTGGCGACATGCTTTGTGGATTTCAGGTCAGACGATATGATAATCCCTAAGTCTTTTTCCTCGTTAGATTTCTCCAGAGTTACCCCATCCAACTGATAGGCATTCCTTCTGTTATTATGACCTATGTGCATAACCTTACATTTGCTAGTATTAAAAGACAGGAGCCACTTTCCACACCATTCATCAAGTTTTGCCATGTCTCTTCGGAGCGTCTCAACATCAGTCTCACTTTCTATGGTCTTATAAATCTTTGCATCATCAGCAAAAAGGCTGGCTGAAGACTCCAGATTTGTAACAAGATCATTTATGTAGATGAGAAACAGAACTGGGCCTAGCACTGAACCCTGAGGCACTCCACTCTTCATTGGAAGCCAGTCAGAATATGAGTCTCTTATAGTTACTCTGTGCAGTCTGTCATTGAGAAAGCTGTCAATCCACTTTAATATTTTACCTCCAATTCCCATTGCTTCCAGTTTTAAGTTGAGACGGTGGTGGGGGACTCTGTCGAAGGCCTTCTCACAGTCCAGATATGCTATGTCCACACAGTTACCATTGTCCACTTCATTCACAAGGTCATCTAGGTAACAAAGCATGTTGGTAAGGCAGCTTCTCTTGTTCCTGAAGCCATGTTGAGCATTCGTAATGAGGTCGTTCTCTTCAAGATGTCCAACAATCTTCTGCCTAATAATGCCTTCTAAAACTTTGGAGACAACACTAGTCAGTGATACTGGTCTGTAATTAAGTGCATCTGACCTGTTCCCTTTCTTATATATTGGCGTGATGTTAGCCTTTTTCCATTCACTTGGTACTTCGCCCTTTATAATGGATGTTCGAAAAATGTCCTGTAATGGATGGCATAGGATATCAGCACACTCTTTCAATATCAGCGGAGACACACCGTCTGGCCCTGGTGCTTTACTTGGATTGAGTTTTTTAAGTCGCGTTCTTACATCCTGTATGGTTATTTCAACGTCCTGCATTTTGGGTCCTTGGAATGCCATGGTTGGCACAGGGAGAGCTCCATCAGTTTCTTCCTCCACGAATACACCATTGAAGGCGGTATTCATTGCAGTGGCAGTTTCTTGGTCGTTACCAGTGTATTCCCCGTCAAGTGTCTTTACCCTGGTGATTCTGTCCTTAGCTGTTGTCTTAGATCTTACATAGGCCCAAAAATGTTTGGCATTGTTTACAGAGTCTAGGGCAACTCTCCTTTCATAATTGTATTTTGCAGTCTTCACTTCTCTAGTTACTGTATTCCTCGCTGCATTATAATGTTCCCGTCTGATCGCACTTTTTCTGTCCCTGTACCTTTCCCACGCTTCTTTCTTTCTCTTCACCAACATTTGTAGTCTTCTATCCATCCACTTAGGTGTATGGTTTGCTTGTCTGTAATAAGTCTATACAGTCATTTCTTACTATGCATAGGTCAATTTCGGATATCCAGTTGTGGCGCCTCTTGAAGGACAAATTTCCTCCCAGCTGTCTCCCTGTATGGTAGAGGTGATTGGCCACGACGAGTGAGTTGTTATTGCAAACGTTCATCAGGGTTTTCCCGTGTTCGTTTACAAAAATGTCTGATACATCTCTATAGGCATACATATTGTCATTCTTGTCTTTAATACGTGGCGTGCCTACCCTTGAGTTAAAGTCTCCCATCACAACGATTTTGTCGGCACCGGCGCTATGCTGGACAAGGTTCCCAAAGTGTACTGGTTGATAGTAGGGTGAGTCCTCCGGAGGGATGTACACTCCTCCCAGCTTCATATTCAGCCACCAAGAGAACGTTATCCAAATCTCTCCTTCAGTATCTGTGTCCACGCGACTGATGCTTTCTGCCAGCTTGCTCTTCACCAACATCACTACGCCACCCCGGTGATGGCCCTCTCTTGACACGTTCTTGTAAAGAGTGAATCCCAGCACGCTCGAGTTGAAGTATTTCTTGGCCTCTAATATCCACACGATATCAAACTTGAGAATAAATTCAAGTATATTTGGATCTTGAAGTTTATCTTTCATCTCAGCAATATTCCAGCAGCATAGCTCTAGTTCCGTTATTGCATTTTTTGCTAGAAAAAATGCGGCATAAATCTGGCTATTATAACTCCTTCTCTCATTAACACCCGATTCTTCCAATTATATGTGATGTTCACACCAACATTCTCTGCTTTTTCCTTCTCTTCACGTTCCTTTCTTCTCAAGCGTGCTGTCTCTTTCCTCACTGCTGGGTGAACATCCTTCTTGATGTACACAGTTGATGCAGGTTGTTGGGCATTCATTAGGTTCTTGGCCTTCCTTAGTATCCTATCTCTTTGATTCTGATCATTCACGGTGATAAGGATCGGTCTCTTGTTCCTATCGTTTCGCTGACCAAGTCGCTTCATGCTCCATCTGCTTCGATCTTCCTCATCACATTCGGCAGCTTCCATGACATTGCTGATCTTCTCAGCATCACCGTTGCCGAATTCATCACCATCTTCAGACACTCCAACACACACACACACACACACACACACCGCGTAGTGTAGTGGTTAGAGAGCTCGGCTCACAACCGAGAGGGCCCGTGTTCGAGTCCCGGCCGCGCCGAGGCAAATGGGCAGGCCTCTTACTGTGTATCTAGCCCCTGTTCACCTAGCAGCAGCAGCAGCAAGTAGGTATGGAATGTAACTCGAGGGGTTGTAGCCTCTCTGTCCCGTTGTGTAGTGTGTGATGTGGTTTCAACCCTACCCGAAGATCGGTCTATGAGCTCTGAGCTCGCTCACACACAGACGCATGCACACGCACACACACACACACACACCACACACACAGTTCAGGGACTGGTACCTCAGTGAGCCCTTTTTTAATCGCAATTTTTGTTGTCTTTCACCGGTTTCCTTCCTACATAAAGAAACACACACACACACACACACACACACACACACACACACACACACTTTTACAAACTGTTATGGAATGGAGGGATATTTAACCAAATTAAGAACCAAAGCAAGGATTGTATTAACAAAGCTTAGAGTTAATAATAACAGGTTACCAATCATAACAGGAAGATATCAGAATGTTCCAAGAGAAGAAAGACTGTGTAACAAATGTGAAGCTGGTGTTGTAGTGGGTGATAAATATCATGTTGTCTCAGAACTTAACACAACATCAGGTAATTAGGCAACTTAGGCACCAACATATTCCATAATACTATCGAACTTGGCCGAACAGATTCAAGTTTTGTTCTTTGATGAATGAATTTGTTTATTTTTTGGATGAAATATTTAAAATGTTTAGATAGCAAGTGTAATTGGTTAGATTTAGTTGAGTTAATACAAAACATGTATTACAACAACTTTAGAAAAATCTCTAAAAAATATTGTAAAAAAGCTGCTCTCCATACTTCTTGTGAAGTCTGAGCCAATAAACTTAACTTAATTCACACACACACACACACACACACACACACACACACACACACACACACACACACACACACACACACACACAGAGTACGTACTCACTTGATATCGCAGTATTCCTTTTCCGACAGGCCGCTACCACCACCACCACCGCCACCACCACCACCAACACCGCGCCTGCTGAGGCTGCCATTATGATTGTTATCTTGTCCTGCGCCAGTTCATGGGTAGAGAGCGTTGTGGTGGTGGTGGTGGTGGTGGTGGTGATGGCGGTGGGTGGGGGTGGCTTGAGGCAGGTGGGCATTTTTATGAGATCCAGGGACATGAAGAAATAGGAGATGGAACAGCCCCGGTGAGGGTATCCTGTTATCCATTTGGAAGGGCCATGAGCCACCACGCTGAGGCTTTTGATCCTATGTATGGTGTTGTTGTTGGCTTTGCATTGCTTCCAGCATTTAAAAGACTTAAACCGCAAATAAAGTTCAGTCTGTGTTATATACGTCTCTGCCTGGAATTGTACCCACGTGTCAATGCGCGGGAAGCATTTATCCTCGGCGGGGAACCAGCTGGTGTGGTTAGTGCCGTCGATTTCCTCCACAGCAACCTGGACGCCTTCAAAGTCACTCTCAGGCTTCATATACAGATTGAAGTAACCTGCACCGCCTCTAACGTTCATGGTGTCGATCACTACTCTTTGCCCTTCCTTCACCACTGTGTTAGCCGCACTGCAGTCCACAGCCGCGGCGGGGCTGGGTGTGCCGCCCGCCGCCGCGGCCGCCGCCACCACCACCACCAGCGACGGCTTCAAACCTCTCTCCATGACTGTGTGTGTATGTGTGTGTGTTTAAGGAAAGTCAAAAGAGAGTGACAGGAAGTGAAGACATCTTGTAATGAGGGGTGGAGCCTCTGTGACGGGGAGGGGGAGTAAGGTAAGAGGGAGAAGATGTGTTGGGGAGGGAGGCAAGTGTGGGAGGGTGAAGAGCAGAGCATTGCGATGGTAACCTATTGTGTGGAGAAAGTGGAGGGGTGTTGATGTGTTGAGAGAGTGGTGCCACACATCACACCACACCAAACTACATCACCACTGCACCACACACACCACACCACACCATCCGTCACGACACTACACTCACGGCTCACCACATCACTCCAAGGCATTCTCCACTTCCTATTCCTCACCAGGTGTTCATATAAGTGGAGGTTTTTCTCATCGAATGCAAACAATGGCGGAAAGTAGAAATAGTGCAAACAGCTGCATTCAGACACGTAAATCACTCCAATAGTTATCCACACTGTTCAGTCACCAATGAGCAACAGGCAATCAACACACGAGTTTGAACACAACACTCTACCAAAAGCCATTTATCCCGAATTGTTGTCAATGAAGAGTAAGTAACGAAGGAAGGAAAGTGTTATGCAAAAACTACAATATCTTGGTCTGTTTCTGTTTCTGTCTCTCCACCCTCCTTTCTCATTCTGTTTTTGTCCCTCCATTCTCCTTACTCATTCTCCTCTTCTCTTCCGCGCTCTGTTCCTCTCCCCCCCCCCCCTTCCTTTCCTTTGTTTAATTATTTATTCACTATTTATCACGTTAATCTTTCCTATTCTACTTCCGTTCCTCTCCTCTCTCCTTCTTCATCGGAGTGGTTTTCTTTCTTCATCTCACATCTTCCACCACAACTTCCACCACCGGGTTCACAATAATTATCGCACAACAACACACGCTTCTTTCACTACTAAAGATGGGCGTCCCACACACTGGTCGCCCTGCGTGCAGCTGAGAGAAGCGTCCTGTGTCGCGTTGCCCCTCATGCGAAAGGCAAGCAGGATGCCCTGTATGGGCAGTTCCGTGCGCTCCTTCACTCAGAGTATCATTGGTGAAACTGTCAGTCTCATTCGGTTAACGTTCAGGTCATTATCATACACATGTCATAACTTCGTTGAAGTGTCAAATAACTGTTCTATTAATGACTGTCCAGTGATGAAGCCACAGAGGAAAAGTTAGACTCTGCAAGGGAGCATTTTCCAAGCTTTGTCACGTAGCGCCATCGCACTGCGCTATTGCCATTAATACACACATTTATCGTCGTAAATCAAATCCACAACAAAACTTTGAGACCTGTCCACCCCAGAAACGAGTTTAAACCCGTCATCTCACAAATACCTACACCAAACTACTTTCCGCCATACTAACACGCTACGTCCCATCAGAGTACAGCTTAAACTCTGCCACCGATGTTATCGACAACCTCAAGTCCAGCAATGCAAGGGGAACTGTTGCTTCACCAAAGACCAAGGAGTTTTCTTGGCCACGACACCCGCTGCTTCCTTAATTACTCAGAGTGAGGCTCACCTGAGTGTACGCTCATCTCATTCAACACTCACAAAGATGACAATGATAAAGCGTAGTATTAGTATATAATACTTTCCTTCCTTCATTCCTTACTCTTCACTGACAACAATTCTGGATAAGTTGCTTTTGGCAGTGTTGTGTACAAACTCGTGTGTTGATTAACTGTTGCATCCTTGTTTCTTGGAGAAGGCGCGACATCATTAGTGACTGAACAGTGCGGGTAACCACTGAAGCAATTGATGTGATTCAATGCGGCTGTTTGAACTATTCCTACCTTCTGCAGCCAAAAGAAGAAAAAACCTTATGCGAACACTTGCTGAGAAACAGGAAGTGGAAAATGGTCTGGAGTGATGTGGTGTGGCGTGATGCTACTTTAGTGTTACTGGGAGGAACACCAGCAGCATTGCAGTAAAACCAAACCTATGTTAACCTACTTAAACCTATTGAGAACCCACGGATGCATTTATATCGTGTGTTTTATTTTAAGTTTGCTGACCTCAGGAGAGACGCCTAAGGTAAAAATTTAAATTATTATAAATACTAAATGAGTAATTTCCCAAGGAAAGTGAAGAAAAGTGTCTTACAATAATGCATATTTCCCACTGGTTTACTCCTTTTAATGTGTGTTAAACTGATAGCTTTTTCCACCAATACCAGATAAAGTACTAATAAGCAATGTTTGTTGATACCTTCAAGTCTTACCTGGTATAGTTGGGGAGGAAAGGTGATGATTGGCTTGCTGTGTTGAGAGTAGCGCTGCTGCTGCTGCTGGGAGACGAGAAGGAGTGTTTGCTCGTTGCCACGGGAATACATTTCTCTTTTTTCTTAAGTATTTTCATCTGCTTTATGTTACTTCAGCAGCAATTGTATTGTGAATTCATACAAATAATAAACAAGGAAAGTGTTAGTATAATAATGTTTCGTTTGATATGATTCATGTCGACATTTGGTAAGCGATGCGTTGCAGCGCACTCAGTGAGCTGCACCAAAAGCGATCTAAGCACGACGGCTTCCGTCGGCCTTAAATAGCGTCAGCCTCAGACAGTTTTCGTGGATACGGGCCTAGCAGACGAACTGAGGTGGGCGGTGTACCTCACCTTCATCCTCCCCAACTTCCTATATTCCTTCCCAGCCTGCATGCTCCTCCTTTCTCTCTCTCTCTCTCTCTCTCTCTCTCTCTCTCTCTCTCTCTCTCTCTCTCTCTCTCTCTCTCTCTCTCTCTCTCTCTCTCTCTCAGCAGCAGCTGGAGAATGTGCAAAAGATGGCGGGCAGGGTCTTCCTCGGCCTTGCCTACACCAACTATGAAGACCCACCTGAGTCTGCCCAAGCTGTCTACCACACACCGAGAAGCCTCGGAGAAACTGGGAGGGGCCTGCTGCGTCACTCACACCACAGCCACCTGCTCATCCCTGAAGCGCCTCACCTCGTTCGTGTTACAAGACACACCTTAATTCCTTGACATTGAAATATAATACGATCTCCTCTAACCCTCTAACGCCAAACACAGCCCTTGGAGTCCAGTGCTGGAATGGTTGGTGCCCCTGGTCGTCGTACCCCTTGTGCCACACTTCACCCACATGCTCGCTACTGAACACCCAGCCGCCGTGGAAGGTCCCCCCCACCTCGTCCTTGCGGGGGTGGAATGGGTGGGCCCCAGAGGAGGGGGGGGGGCATTAACGACAAGAAGGCTGAGTGAAATGGTGTAACATCAAGACAATTTACTGTTTCATCTCGGACTTGCAGACGAGAACAGGTGTCTGTCCATGTGTATGGGCTTTCTCAGTCTCTCAAGAATCTCCTTTCTGTAGAGGAGACAAAAGTTCTTCTTAACACCTTCAGTACTGGGACGTATTTTCATATCTATTCTGTTTATCATTTATCGATTTTTTACAGCTTCAGAAACTCGTGTAGAGACTGAAATAGTTTAGACTCTGGCCATTAATCTTCCGACCTTCATAGACCCTTCCTAATGTCAATAAAATCGTCTAATCACAAACAAAATCATCGGTAAAAATGCGTCCTTGTACTGAAGGGGTTAACATCGAGCAGAAAGAGAAAGGACACTAAGCCAGACATGTACTGATAAATGACAAACTCTCTCGCCCACCACCATCACCAAGTAGCCTGACCAACACACCTGAGACGGCCCCGTATACACACCACAAAGGTCATCACAAGGGGCAGACCACCATCACCTGCTGCTTATCATTCCAATCTCTTGGCAGCGCAATAACCTCCATGCCATCTACGCACTGCTGGAGACCCTCACTGCCCCAAAGTGTCGCCAGAACCAGGACAGACCACCACCACCACCATCAGGAGCAGCCGGGAAGAGAATGCAGACGAACACTCCCGCCACGAAAGAACCACCTCATACTGTGTCATCCGCCAGTCATTCTGTATACCATCAGGAAAGCGAGACACAACACGAATCACACACACACACAAAAGATGCACAGTAACAAACATTTGCTAAATAGTTACTAGCATCACTATTATAACTAATATCAATACCAACCTGAACATATCGTATAACACAAAATGACCAATATAAATGCAGTATCCTGTTTGTGTATCATTCTTTGTCGATCCTATAGATATTCAGAACTTCATACACGTGGTACCTACACAACGCATTTAGTACGTCTTCTGGATACAAACATTCACAATTAATCCATTGACAAAACCAATACAAAGTTCTACATAAACACAGAACAAATATATAACCTTACATACTAAAAGAAAAAAAGAATAGAAGGTGAGGTATGTACAGTACAAGGTAAAGAAGAACCAACATGATAATCCTCCATCTACATAGCATAGTGTGCCCTTAAAAACACAGGAAAACCTTACCTCCTCAAGCGGCGACCAATCTATTACTATCACACCACGCTGAGAATGGTTTAACTTCCTGTCTTCCTTCGTAGTGTGTGTGTGTGTGTGTGTGTGTGTGTGTGTGTGTGTGTGTGTGTGTGTGTGTGTGTGTTTTGATAAGATGGAAGTTCATATACTTAAACACTTCTGCACTTCACCTCCACTATTTCAAAAGGATTTTTATTTAAGTTTACACGAGTTCTTTTTAAGGTGTTTTTAATGGTTGTAGAGTGAGTGACAAGATTTCTACATTAATAACTGGAGAAACACTCTTGAAAACCCCGCTGATCATCTCTGTGGCCTTGGAAAACAGCTGTGGTGAGAGAGCAGAGCGTTTTCAAGAGTGTCTTTACTGCTTTAGAGACAGAGTGACGAGATTTCCACATTAATAACTGGAGAAACACTCTTGAAAACCTCGCTGATCATCTCTGTGGCCTTGGAAAATAGTTCACATCCTATCATGACACAGTACCGTGTTGCTTGTCAGGGAAGGTAGGGAAGCAAGCAAGAGAAGGCAATTACCACAGCCCCTTCTATCCCCGTCCAGCCCGGCACACCCGCCAACCTACTCCACTCTCCCCATCAAAGCCCGGCTAGTTAGGTACAGCCATGGCTCACGTACACACGATAATATAGGAAGGCAACGGAGTACAAGAGAGGATGGTTAAGAAGAACTACAGCAGCTACAACAACAACAACAACAACTACTACTACTACTACTATTACTACTTCTACTACTACTACTACTACTACTACTACTACTACTACTACTACTACTACTACTACTACTACTACTACTACTACTACTACTATTACATGAAGTTAGATTCAACCGTGGGTCACATACACACGATAATTTGTGAAAAAAGAGTGGAAGAGTAGAGAAGATGGTGAAAAAGAAGAAGAAAAAGAAGAAGAAGAAGAAGAAGAAGAAGAAGAAGAAGAAGAAGAAGAAGAAGAAGAAGAAGAAGAAGAAAAAAAGAAGAAGAAGAA
>CM035223.1:19633505-19646780 GCA_020233015.1 Callinectes sapidus | reverse complement strand
ATATATATATATATATATATATATATATATATATATACCGGGTGCTCCAGAAAAAATGCCACAACTTTGATCTCAGTTTATTTAAGAACAGACTGAGATACAAGAACAAACTTTAACATTCTGAAAATCTAACATGATGGCAATTTGTTCAGCACTCAAACAGAATTCTTGAAGGAGACTTGCTCGATGTGAGCGCCACGTCCACTGAAACATGCTTTGATTCGGAGACAGAAATTCTCCACGACTTTGCTGCATGTCTCCCCCGTCACATTGGCTGCACAAGCTTCGACACTCTGCTTTAACTGGTCAAGGGTGGTTGGCGTGTTTGCGTACACCTCTCCCTTAGATGCTCCCCAGAACCAAAAGTCCAAGGGATTGAGGTCAGGGAGGGCTATGAGGTGCCCACTCGTGTGTTGTCCGGAAACTGATCACGCGGGATCCGAAAAAAAAATTGAGAGAATCGTGAGCTGTATGGTACTGTAGCTCCATCTTGCTGAAACCACATTCTGCTCTTCTGGTGGACAGTGAACCTTTGACCAAGTTCAGTGTTGAGCTTGTTGATGATCTCACAGTAGCGCTCGCTGTTGACTGTCACTGTCTTGCCACGCCTGTCTTGAAACCAGTACGGTGAGAGAAGACCATGTATGGGGTTGAATGCGATCCATGCAGTCACTTTGGTTTCTCATTCACCTCTTCAGGACGCTCCTCTTCCCAGAAAACGTTATTGTGATTGTTTACCACCCCATTGAGGTGATAATGAGCCTCATCACTGGACTAGATGTTGTTCAATCACCCAGGTGAGCGCCCCATGCATGTTTCAGTGGACGTGGCGCTCACATCGAGCAAGTCTCCTTCAAGAATTTTGTTTGACTGCCGAACAAATTGCCATCATGTTAGATTTTCAGAATGTTAAAGTTTGTTCTTGTATCTCAGTCTGTTCTTAAATAAACTGAGATCAAAGTTGTGACATTTTTTTCTGGAGCACCGGTGTGTATATATATATATATATATATATATATATATATATATATATATTATATATATATATATATCTATATATATATATTATATATATATATATATATATATAATGTCTATCTTTTACAGATGAGCCGTCTATCGAAAGTGGTATAAAGCTAGAGGGGCGTGGGGCAGGAGGCTTGGATCCATTCTGTAAGGAGCCCAATGGTCTCTTCCCTCACGAGTGGAACTGCAGTCAATTCATCACGTGTGCCAACGGGCGTGGCTGTCTTAAGGACTGCCCCAAAGGAACGCGATTCAACAAAGCTCTGAAAATATGCGTCTGGCCGGGACAGGCAGAATGCACACCAAGTAAGAGAGAGAGAGAGAGAGAGGGGGGGGGGGGGGGGGGGGATTACAACTTCATTAACAAAGATGAATAACTACAAAGATGTTTCACGAGTCAATAACAACCAAATGTAAAATGTAAAAGTGATACACATACATGACAGTGAAACATGATATATGATTTTATCTAATAAAGTAGAAATTAGAATAATAAACCTTTAATAACGTTTTGTTTACATTACATACTCGTCAAGTTATGATATGAGACATGAACGTAAAAAGAATAAATTCATATAAGTGTTTCAAAACAATAAAATGAAATAAGATAAAATCGTGTAATATACTTTTAGCATAAGAATATGCCATATAAGACAGTGAAGCTAAGCACTGTTCGCTAGAAGGGGTTTTCAGCATGAACTTGAATGAGTCTAAAGATTGAGTTTGTGTGACAGCGGTAGGGAGGTCATTCCACCCACAGCTTGCCACCCAGTACGACTGACTAGACGCCGCCCACCACTATTAGTCCTGGAGCGCGGTACATACAGCGAGTTATTCTGTCTAGTAGCATTATTTTTGACATCCTATTGTACAGCGAGTTATTCTGTCTAATAACATTATTTTTGACATCCTATTGTACAGCGAGTTATTCTGTCTAGTAGCATTATTTTTGACATCCTATTGTACAGCGAGTTATTCTGTCTAATAGCATTATTTTTGACATCCTATTATACAGTACTAAAAGTACGATTAAAAACAAACAAAAAAACATTCTACATAAAACCCTCTTAAGATCTTACACATTAATGTGTATACCTCAAACTCGTACTTCTGCTTTCTTTTTACCCACTGTAATTCTTTGAACAAAGGCATCACATGGTCATATTTTCGAGCTCCACCAGTGGCGACTTTGGTCGCACAATTCTATAACCGCATTCTACATAGCTATTATCAGGTCTCACAGAATTCCTGACCATCACTCCACTGACTGTCGGTGGTTGTATTTTTCTGCTTCCCATGCTAAATTGCCTCTCTGTAAGCCACCGCCCCAACCCGGTAGAGCTATGGGATACCTTCTAATGTGAAACTTTTGAGGCTGCCAAGAAATGTACTAGGGAGCGCCTAAGGTCACGGATTGGCTTCGCCTCGGTAGAGATCAATAATCAATCATGGGGGCAAAGGGTCATAGGGTGTGCACATTGCCTCGCCCACCCTATGGCGCCACTTCCGGCGTTCACGCCTTGCGAGTCTCCACGCAAGCTCCCTTCCCATATTGAGTAACTCTCAGCAGGAGGCAACGACTTGCCGCAGCCATGCTGGATTATCCCTTTCGGAAACAACCCGATAAGCAGGATTGGCTTCCGGGTAGTGTGCCACATACCCATATAGCTGCAGTTGTTGTTAACTGACTATGCTAGTAATAAGCCTCGAATCAGTCTCACGGAACAATCGCTAATTTGACACAAAGTCATACCAGCGGTATCCCATGATCCTGAGAAGGCATCTAGTACCAAAGACATCATTTCGCTTCTTCAGGTCGGTGTTCAATGTCCATGTCTCACAACCATAGAGTAAGACAGGGATCACCAGCGACTTGAAGATCCGAATCTGCACAGGTACCGACAATACCTAGTAGTCGTGTTGAGCGAGTCCATAACGCCGTAGGCCAGCAGGCCAATCCGCCGTTATGCACTACACTACCAAGGTACGTGAAGTTTTCCAAGGTCTCAATGCCCTCACCACACGCACGGACAGACTGCACTGTTTCATCCAGTAAGCCTCCAAACACCTGAACCTTGGTCTTGGGCCAAGAAACTTTAAGTCCCAAGGGCTTCACCTCCTCGTGCAGTGCCTCTACAGCCATTACCAGAACCTCCAGTGACTCAGCGAAGATTACTGCATCATCACCAAAAACAAGATCTCCAATCTTAGTATTGCTGACAGATGCTCCACAATGATTTTGTTTCACAACTCTGCCTAGTACCCACTCCATGCATGTGTTGAAAAGTGATGGAGCAAACATACATCCCTGCCTCACACCCGGATTCACAGGGAAGAAGCTGGACATGCCTCCTCCACACTTCACAGCACTCACAGTCCCGGAGTACAGACCAGTTGATAGATCAAAAATCCTTGTGGGAATCCCACAAAAATGCATAAGAGCCCAGAGTGTCTTTCGAAGCACTGAATCAAAGATCGACATAGGTTGCAAGCATTCCCTGTCAAAACTCACGTCGGCGCCCCACCAGTACACGAAGCGCTCTGATCCGGTCAGTTGTTCACTTACCGGGCGTGAACCTTAACTGTTCAGGTTTCTGGTGTTTCAGCAGGTGACTGCAGATCCGCATCAGCAGCAAATGGGGAAGCACCTTGCCTGGTACACTGAGCAGTGTTACACCAGTCTTGACGGTTCCCTTTCCCTTTCCAGATAAGGATAACCAACCCCTTTTTTTCAGTCAGGAGTAATGCTATCTTAATGTTATCCAGCAGTCAAGACAGCAAACCCCCTACGCATCATGACATCACCCGAAGTTTTGAACAGCTTTGCACTGATGTTACAAATGCCAGCTGCCTTTCCACCCTCAACTTTGCCACAGCCTCTTTGACATCATCAATGGAGGGTGCTGTTTCGTCAATGGGTGAATTAGCGTTCAGTGTCTGCAACCCTGCAGTCCGGAGCTCTCTGCTTGGAGGATCCATCATGAACAGCTGCTCAAACTACTCAACCCAATTAGCCATCTGCCCATCTGCGCCCGATACGAGGCAACCATTTGCTACAAAAGTGGACGCATCCGATGGTGGTGGAGATGGGTGTACTTGCTCATGTCCCCATTGTCCCAGTAGTTGGCCAAACAAGAGGTGGTTTGGTGAGTCGAGGGGTAACGTCAGGTCACTGTGCACTTAGCTCAGCTTAGCATGGAGTGACCGTGGTAATCCTGGTCACTACAGTATCCCTCTTCCCCGTGCAGAAGAGGAGATAGACTAGCAAAAATGAAAGAAATAAAATAAATGTGCAAAGGTGAACAAGTCATCAGGGAGGAGGGACACTGAAAAAAAAGAAAGGGAGAACATGGAAAGGCAAGGGGCAGGTGGGTTATTTCCGAGGTGGGTGGTGGCCGTGAGGGAGGTGGGTTGCTTTAACGCAATCCATGGACGTTATGTACGGGTGCCCTTTTATGGCCAGAGTAGCATACTTGTTCCCCTGACCAACAACCGCTAAGGGCCCGTGTACGGTGGCTGTAGAGGCCCCGGTTCTCAGGAAAACCGCCTTTGCAGCACGCAGGTCAGCCGGGAAGTGGATAGCGTGGGATGGATTTGGCGCGGAGGAGACCGGAGGCTTGCTATGGGGGGCTGTGACGCCATGAGGAATGCTACAGAATGCCCGCTAGTCTGTTCTCCGGCGAACTGGCCCGGCAGCCGCAAGCCCTCCCCGTATACCAGTTCCACTGGTGTGTGGTGACTGTCCTTCTGCGTGGTCCTCAGGGTGAGCAGAAAGATGGGGAGGGCGTCTGCCTAGCTAGTGGGATGGGGCAGAGCGCATAACGTCTCCTTAAGGCGGCAATGGATGTATTCCACCACTGTGTTGGATTGAGGGTGATACGCTGGTGCGTTGTACCGAGGAAGGACATGAGCTTCCTCCAGCCGTGGGACTCACTGCACGCCTTTGTCGGAGATAATAGTAACTGGTGCCCCAAAGTGCGTCACCCATCCTGACAGGAAATGGACGGCTTTACATTCTGCTGTGGCATAAGGCGTCAGAATGGCCATCCCCCAGCAAGTAGTTCTGTCAACACAAGTGAGGAGATACTAGGGGCCACGGGAAGGTGTCAATGGCCCGACCAGATCGACGTGGTCAGTATGAAATCAATCCGTAGGCATGGGTATGGCTTGAAGTGGGATCCGAATGTGGCAGTGGATCTTGGCAGCTATGCAGGGGAGGCACATGCGGACCCACTCTTTAATATCTTTTCTCATCCTTGGTCATACCACTCGCCTGCTGATGATGCAGTGAGTCCCTAAGATGCCAGGGAGATTGAAGGAGTGGTAATGTTAGCAGACCTGCTAACGAAACTGCTGGGGGACATATTGACATGCTGTTCTGCACGAGACACCACACCTTAGTTGCCGCTGAGACTCAGAGAGGCGCTGTTGTACCAGCTGAAGTGACGTGGGCCCGTCATGTAGCGCCTGCAGTTCATGGTCGATGTCCTGTGCTGCTGCCACAGCCGCATAGTCCAGTGGAGGGTCGGTACAGGGCAGCTACCGTGCAGCTGGGCACATCACCGCAGGAGATGGCGTCAGCCACCGAGTTGTCCTCTCCCCGAATGTGTCTAATACCTGTGGTGAACTCGGGAATGAAGGGGAGTTGCTGACTCACCAGGGGGATAAAATTGTCGATTGTATGGCCCATACCGTGCGTCAGCGGCTTGTGGGGCGTGAGCACGTGAAACTCACGGCCAGGAAGTAGCGGCCTCATATACAGCCCGGAGCTCCCTGTCAAAGGCGCTGTAGGAGGGTTGGGCAGGCTCCAGACGCTTGCTGAAGAAGGCCACCGGCCGGGGCTCCCCAGCGACGTCTTGCTGTAACAAGGCCCCCATGGCTTCTGCCAACACATCCGTGGACAGCACTGTAGGCACATGGGGGACTGGGTATGTGAGGCTGGCGCTTGATAGCCAGGAAGAAGCGCTCAGCATCCTGCTTCCAGGCCAAGGGCTGGGGGGAGTTTTTGGCGCCATTAAAGAGGTCATTCAGAGGGGCAAAGAGGGCAGTGGCCTGGTTATGAACCAGTGGTAGTAGTTGATCTTCCCCAGGAAGTCTCTCAGCTTCCGGATGGTAGTGGGGCGCGGGAAGTCCTCAATAACTGCCACCTTCTAGGAGAGGGGCTACAGGCCTGCAGCACTCAGCCTGTGGCCCAGGAAATCCATGGACGGGACACCAAAAACACACTTTCTGGGGTGCAGTTTGAATCCATATTCCTGATGGTGGCCAAAGACCTGCTGCAGATGGTCTGCATGCTGCTTAGGTGAGGAGGAAACGAGGATATCATTGATGTAGACCACAGCGAAGTCCAGCCTTCTCATTAGCCTGTCCATGAACCGCTGGAAGGTCTGGACCGCGTTGCGGAGGCCGAAGTTCTTGAAGGGGTATTCAAATAATCCAAATGGCGTGAGCACTGCGGTCTTTGGAACGTCGTCCTCAGCCTCACTGGAGCTGGACAGTAGGGTTGGGGTAGTCGAAAGACATACCCCAGCACCAACCGCCGCACCATACTGGATAACGTGGAGCAGAAGGGGCGAGGGGCTCAGAGAATTCTATTGGGGGGCAGCAATGATGTCATACAGGCAGGCAGGGGTAGAGGATGGCAGAGCGGACAACGACAATGGACGCTGTCCATGAGCACCGCATACTCCGGCGTGGAAAGGGTCGGCAGGGCAGTAGCCAGCTGGAGTCAGATCGGCTGCAGCATGAGGGAAGCATGGCGGTGGCACAGCATTTCCACCGAGAGGAGGAACCCTATCGCCATTTTAAGATCGACCACCTGCGCTAGGAGAGCCGAGGGACGCCCGCCATCATACCGCATTGAGTCGAGCGCGGTGAAACATGCCACCCGAGACCGCCCAAAGACTGCCAGGAGAGTGGACTTGATGGCTGCATACCTGGAGAGCTTGAACAACGACCTGGTACCGATACAAGTCGGAGAGGTCCTCGCCGGCCCACAGTGCCACGAGATGGAGAAACCAAGCACTGATGTCATATATGAAAGGAGGCACTTGGAGAGAGGTACCAAGACTGGCACTGTCACCATAGTGCTCCATCCTTTGTCAGAGCTATCACACATGGGATACCAAATGTAGTGGTCACTGTAGCCGAGGTACAGGAGGATAAATACACAAGTATGTTCCTTGGTACAGTGGAACCGCTTGCGCTCTATGAGCCTTCGGATCCCCGAGCGCATAGGTTCGAATACTGACTACGGTCTGAGTGGAAATTGGGCGTCCACTCGGGGTAACGGCCCTCTAATGGGTGGGCTTTCAGATAGGAGGCCTCCATTAGGTGGTCTCCTTTAGCCCATAAATTCCCATGAAAATGCCCACTTTGTATAGATAAAAAAATTTTTTTAAAGTGTTGGTTTATTATGGAGTACACGTGAGAAGCTATGAGGGTGAGGGTGGTGAGTGGACACGTCCGACAATGGTGGAGACTGGAGGTGTACTCACCCATGTCCTCGTTGCCCACGTGCTCGGTCAGGCAAGAGGGGGTCCGGCAAGTCGAGGTGTAGCGTCAGGTCACTCTGCACCACTTGGCCGAGCTAAGCATGGAGTGACAGTGTTAGTCCCGGTCCCTACAGTTTTGTTCATACAGGGACTGCCACGAGTAGACTTAGCGGCCTCTTGCAGTTTCCCTCATTTTCTTATGTTCCTATGTAAATTGCTCTCTTCAGAACCTTTTCACACGAGACGATTCCTGTGGCGCGACAGCAGTCCCGAAAAGTCGCTATAGTGTTCACACGAGACGACTCTTGTCGCAGCGACTCCGCCGTGGTTGACGGTTTATCTTATCTATTTTATTTTATTTTTAAAATTTTGGTGTGTGTGTGTGTGTGTGTGTGTGTGTGTGTGTGTGTGTGTGTGTGTGTGTGTGTGTGTGTGTGTGTGTGTGTGTCCTCTCAGCTTTGGCACTGGCAATCAGGCCCAGGATGGATGTCGAGGAGGCAGCATGCATTTGTCTGTTGAATCGCTGCCGCAAAAAAAAAACAGTGTGAAGTACATTACTGGATGAATCCACATGGAGCGAATGCCCAGTCTTCTCTCAGGGCGCTGCCAAATATCCAGCTGTCGCTCGGAAATCGCAGTGATGGGAAAGGGAATTTCTAGTCGCCGGCGAGTCGTAGCCGCGCCGCAGTCACAGAACAGCTAACCTGCATACATAGCTTAGTAGGCTATAGTAAATGCAGTCGCGCGACAGAAGTCGCCTCGTGTGAACAAGGCCTAAGATTGGCATTTTTTCTTACTTTCCTTGCACTTTTCTAAAACCTCTCAACATAACAAAACAAAAAAAATAGTGGTTACTACAAAGCTCTACTTCTTTAAAAGATAAAGAAAGGAGAAACGACCAAAATTGATTTAAAAATCTGTAAATATTCATTTCTTAGTCTAGCTTTGATGTACGTAATACACTCCTTGGTGTTGTATTGCAGAGCAGGGGACCATTCCTTCCACCTGGCCGCCCCTTGACAAGTGTTCAGCGTCAGGGTCGCAGGTTCAGCCCACGCATAGTCAACCACAATGGCCGCAGAAAAGTCCCACGCAGAGCCCTGTCACCATCACAACCACACGCACCACAAACCCTCCTGCCAACCCCCCGACACGCCCTCCTTTCCCCATCACTCTTCCCCCTCCAACTACTCCCGCACCCATTTCCCCAATCACTCCTTACCCTTGTAGCTGTCCCATCATCATCCCCCCATATCCACACCCTCACCCACACCCAGGCCTGCCAGGACAATACCCAGGACAGCCTGGACAGCCAGGACAGCCAGGCCAACCAGGACAGCCAGGTCAGCCAGGACAACCTGGACAACCTGGACAGCCAGGGCAACCAGGACAACCTGGACAACCTGGACAGCCAGGGCAACCAGGACAACCAGGACTACCAGGACAACCAATCAAATTCCCTTATCCTTACCCACATCCACATCCTCATCCTCATCCTCAACCAGGACAACCAGGACAACCAGGACAGGCAGGACAGCCAGGAAAACCAGGACAATCAGGCCAGCCAGGAAAACCAGGCCAGCCAGGACAACCAGGACAATCAATAATATTCCCTTATCCTTACCCACATCCTCATCCTCATCCTCAACCAGGACAGCCAGGACAACCAGGACAACCAGGACAGCCAGGACAACCAAGCAAGCCAGATCAACCAGGACAACCAGGGCAACCAATAACATTCCCTTATCCCTACCCACATCCACATCCTCATCCTCAACCAGGACAGCCAGGAAAACCAGGACAGCCAGGAAAACCAGGCCAGCCAGGTGAACCAGGACAACCAGGGCAGCCGGGACAACCAGGTGAACCAGGACAGCCAGGACAACCAATAATATTCCCTTACCCACATCCACATCCACATCCACATCCACATCCACAACCAGGCCAGCCAGGACAACCAGGACAGGCAGGCGAGCCAGGAAAACCAGGCCAGCCAGGACAACCAGGACAGCCAGGCGAGCCAGGAAAACCAGGCCAGCCAGGACAACCAGGACAGCCAGGCGAGCCAGGACAACCAGGACAGCCAGGCGAGCCAGGACAACCAGGACAGCCAGGCCAGCCAGGACAACCAGGACAGCCAGGCGAGCCAGGACAACCAGGACAGCCAGGCGAGCCAGGACAACCAGGACAGCCAGGCGAGCCAGGAAAACCAGGCCAGCCAGGACAACCAGGACAGCCAGGCGAGCCAGGACAACCAGGCCAGCCAGGAAAACCAGGCCAACCAGGTCAACCAGGACAACCAATAATATTCCCTTATCCTTACCCACATCCTCATCCTCATCCTGAACCAGGCCAGCCAGGACTACCAGGCCAGCCAGGACAACCAGGCCAGCCAGGACAACCAGGCCAGCCAGGCGAGCCAGGACAACCAGGCCAGCCAGGAAAACCAGGACAACCAGGACAACCAGGCGAGCCAGGAAAACCAGGCCAGCCAGGTCAACCAGGACAACCAATAATATTCCCTTATCCTTACCCACATCCTCATCCTCATCCTCAACCAGGACAGCCAGGACAACCAGGACAACCAGGCCAGCCAGGACAACCAGGACAACCAGGCCAGCCGGGACAACCAGGACAGCCAGGACAACCAGGGCAACCAGGACAACCAGGCCAGCCAGGCCAGCCAGGACAGCCAAGCAAGCCAGATCAACCAGGACAACCAGGACAACCAATAACATTCCCTTATCCCTACCCACATCCACATCCTCATCCTCAACCAGGACAGCCAGGAAAACCAGGACAGCCAGGAAAACCAGGACAGCCAGGAAAACCAGGCCAGCCAGGTGAACCAGGACAACCAGGGCAGCCGGGACAACCAGGTGAACCAGGACAGCCAGGACAACCAATAATATTCCCTTACCCACATCCACATCCACATCCACATCCACATCCTCATCCTCATCCACAACCAGGAAAACCAGGACAGCCAGGACAACCAGGACAGCCAGGAAAACCAGGCCAGCCAGGACACCCAGGACAACCAATAATATTCCCTTATCCACATCCACATCCTCATCCACAACCAGGACAACCAGGAAAACCAGGACAACCAGGACAACCAGGCCAGCCAGGCCAGCCAGGACAGCCAGGAAAACCAGGCCAGCCAGGACACCCAGGACAACCAATAATATTCCCTTATCCACATCCCCATCCTCATCCACAACCAGGACAACCAGGAAAACCAGGACAACCAGGACAACCAGGCCAGCCAGGACAGCCAGGCCAGCCAGGACAACCAGGACAACCAGGACAGCCAGGACAACCAGGACAACCAGGACAACCAGGACAACCAATCATTTTTCCCTATCCACACCCACATCCCCATCCACAGCCAGGACAACCACAACCACAGCCAGGACAACCGCAACCACAGCCAGGACAACCGCAACCACAGCCACCGCGGCCTCAGCTTCCCTCCCCAACGCCCTCGCCGCACCTGCCAGGTCAACCAACCCCCACTCACCCTGCCCCTCCACCATCCATCATCACAGCCCCACACTCACCCACCACGCCCCCACACCAGCCTCAACAGCCCCACCCTTCAGACCGCCCCACCCACCCCACCCGTCCACCAATATCGACTCTACCAGCAAGCGACAGCGAGGACGAGAGCAAGGAGTGCTGTCGCTGCGAGGACGACGACGACGACAACAAAAGCGATGAGAGAAATAAGGATACAACCAACAAGAACAAGAGTAATGAAGACAAGTCAAACGGTAGTGGTGATGATGATGATGATGATAAGTACAGACTTCCCTGGCAGGATGTTCTGCCGTATCACAACTTACAGGGGTATCACACCTTCCCCTTCCATCACCCTGTCGCCAGCCTTCACAACCCTGTCTCGAAAAATTATATCCAAGGTGGCCAGTAAGTAATTTCCTCTCTGTCATGATATTATAGCGTTAGTAGTGATATTAAGTAACGTCAGCGCAATAGGTATATAGATACATAGACCAAAGATTCCGGCTACAAAGTTATATGATATGAGTATTTTCTTATCTTTATGATAGAAAGATAAGTCTTCATTAATCTGAGAGGGCATTAGTAAAAACTGGTGCTTGATAAAGTAATATGATGTGATGTACCATAAGTGGAGGCTTTCTCCTTTCCCACTAAATAACAAGCTGTTTCCTCGTTCCTTCTCAGCTCACCAGTGGTTTTAGTAGTGGACGGAGGAAGAACAGGAGGAACGCAGGTGGAATGGCTCAAGAAACTTCTTCGGCAAGGCAAATAGATCCATTGACTGCCGGCTGGGAGCGCATCATTCTCCAGCGTTCCGGCGTCCGACTTCACAGGTTGTAGTGAAAGTTATTGGTGTTTTCAAGGGTGTTTTTCTTGATTTCAGCGATAGCTTCACAGGCTCTATTGAACGTTTCGAAGATGTTTTCTTGGTTTGGGTGACAAGTGAACAAGCTTTACTTCAAGTGATTAGAGTTTCCAGAGATGTTGATGATAATTATATGGACCAAAAAGGCTCTACAGGTAATCAGTGAATATGTAAGGATGTTCTCACGATGCTAGTTAGTGATAGTCCAACAATTTGAAATGGAAGTTTTCTGTGTTTTCACGATGCTTGTGATAGTTGAACAAGGAATACTGGAGCACCATTTATGGAAAGAAAACACCCCAAAGAACCAGCAGACCCATCATCTCCTTTGACAGCAATCCTGGCGAGAGAGCAAAGCGTTTAGGAATACTGGAGTGGATTTGCTGCAACGAGGGACAACTTTCTGACACTGAACTCTGAAAAAGGGCACGTTCATCGTCTCCTTCCTGCTCTCTAACCAACATTGCAAGTTTGTAGTGCCTATGTAGTAAAGGTACTCGCACACACGCACGAACACACACACACACACACACACACACACACACACACACACACACACACACACACACACACACACACACACACACACACACACACACACACACACACACACACACACACACACAGCTTGGCATTAACTTTTGAGAGGCATCATCATTATTATCTACTTTCATTAGGAGTCTGATTTTAAGTGTCAATAAAAGCTGACGTGTTTTTTCCGCTCTTTTTGTGGTCTCAGTTGTTTGTTGTTGTTATTATTTTTTTCATTATTTTTATTATTATTATTATTATTATTATTATTATTATTATTATTATTATTATTATTATTATTATTATCATTATTATTATTATCATTATTGTTGTTGTTATTGTTCTTAATTTTACTTTTGTTGTTGTTGTTGTTATTATTATTATTATTATCATTATTATAATCACTCTTATCATTGTCGTTTTTGTTGTTATTTTTGTTGTTATTGCTGCTGCTGCTACTGCTGCTGCCGCTGTTTTCGTTGTCGATATTGATATTTCTATTATTATTTATGTTGTTATTTGTTAATGTTATTGTGATTATAGTTATTGTTGCTATTGTTGTTATTGTTACTATCAGTTGTTATTGTTATCACTGTTGTTGCTATATACGAAATAACAATTAAGGCAAGTTGTACAAAGACTTTCCTTGTCCATGAATTCTTTTTCTTCTTCTTTCTATTATTATTATTATTATTATTATTATTATTATTATTATTATTATTATTATTATTATTATTATTATTATTAATATATTATTATTTTTATTTTTATTATTATTATTATTATTATTATTATTATTATTATTATTATTATTATTATTATTATTATTATCAT
>CM035223.1:19604269-19614622 GCA_020233015.1 Callinectes sapidus | reverse complement strand
GAGAGAGAGAGAGAGAGAGAGAGAGAGAGAGAGAGAGAGAGAGAAACAATTCAGATACCTTGTAAGTCAACTTTCTCAGGGCAATCTGCAAACCGATGGTGGGAAGGGATGGATGGATGGGGCAGGGGGACGCAGCGGCCGGTGAAGGGGTCGCGAAGGGACGGTCAAGGGATGGGGGAGGAAGAGGAGGTGTTAATAAGAATACTTCACAATCTACAGGGCACCTCAACCCAAAAAGTCTGGACACATCAATAACATCACTGATTCCTCCTGCTTTACTTTCTCTTTCTTTCTCTGGCAAAAGTGAACTCTAATAATTTTGAAGTGTTTTTTTACTCTGCTCAGTGCAACATACTTCCCAGAACTTGCATTGGTTGTTTTGAATGAAGAGCAACATGTCTGGTGCCCATTTTTACAAGGTGATGTTTGGCAGTTTATAGGTTGCCCACCACCACCACCTAGTTTGGTAACCTTTAGTTTGTTCTTTGTCATCGAGGAGGGTACACGTGATTTGTCAGCCATGATGGACGAAATGCGCTGTTTCCATGCCAACTTGAAATCACCACCACAGTTAAGCAATGATAAATATTGAGCTCATATTTGGTATACATCCATATTGTAGTGTATTCTTTTAGATCATAAAGAATTTGTTTTTTGGGGAGGGTAAAAAAAAAATTGTGCACTTGAAATCCTCCCCACAGCTAAATGAAGGGAAATACTATTGAGTTCATATTTGGTGTACATCAATATTTTAGTGTACTCTTTCAGATCAAAAGAGAAAAAAATTTGAGGAGTAAAAAAAATTGCACACTATGGTGGGCCAGAAATTGGGTGTCACAACCAACAGGTCAAGGATTGACATTCTCATTGGACCTTTTTGTGCTTTTTGTTGCCATTGACCAATGCTTCTCTTATGGAAGAAAAAGTTACATGAAAGAGCAGATAATTAACTAAAGACAGTCTTGAGTGAAAATAATTAAATATCTACAAATCACATGTGTCTGGACTTTCTTGGTGGTTCACCCTCTACATGTACAGCCACGGTCACAAGTCACATAATGCACCGCTGCACTCTTTTCCACTCAAATGTTCTGCCTTCAATATCAACCACTCTCATCTGCTCACACACTCACAGACTCCCACCAGATGAAAAGATCTGAGGGCTGAGGGAAATGATAGCAGTGGAAATAAGTGCAGCAGATTACTTGACCTGTTACCGTGACTGTGTGAATGGAACACTTTAAGAGGAGGATGCAGCTCTCACCCCACTAATAAATGCTACTGAAAAAGAGAGAGAAAAAAAGGAAAAAAAAAGGAGAACACACAATAAGGAAGATTAAAAGGTCAAAAGGACATAGTGTGAAATTCATAATGTATCCTAAGAAATGAAAAAAACACTGATGGGATATTGAATTTTTGGATGAGATATTGATTGGGAACTAAGTATTTTGATTGGACATTGACTGAAAACTGAAAGAACATTGATGGGACATTGACTGGGACTTGAGAGGAGAGTGTTTTGATGGGACATTGATGGGACACTGGGTAGAACAAGACATCACATAAAGAAAAATTACAAGAAACTGAGAGGACAAAATTTTATACAAACTGGATATTAAACAAGAATGAAGGAGGAAGATGAATAAGACATAATGTGAAGTATTGAAGTGGTTTGGAGAGCAGAACAATCCATGCTGCCTAAGAAATAAATACATAAATAAAAGGAGATAATATTGATAATAATGCAAGACTTAAAAGAAAAACAAATATGAGGAAAAGGGAACAAGACATATTACTAGTTGCCACATAGTCTTAAAAGAAAAAATACACAATAATAGTCATGAAAAAAAAAGTTATTTTAATGTTCTTTACCTGAAACAAGAAGATACTACACCCCCAGTACTTACACACACACACACACACACACACTAATGTACATCCAACAGCACCACCACCACCATCATCACTATCACCACAACAACCATCAGTACCACAACCACCACCACTATCACTACCAAACACTCTAACCTATTCAGTTCCTCCCAGTTTACACACACCTAGCAAGCTTCACATAGCATTAATATTTACAGCCTCGGTATCTACATGAAGTGTCAGTAGGGACAAGGCCTGCCACGCCACACCACAACAAACAACAACATTAGTGAGAAAGATACTGCATTTGCATTCCAACTGAGCCAATGTGTAGGAGTGGCAAAGCCTGGGAAACACTGCAGATGGCTGGGCACATGCAAGAAAACAGGGATGAGGGCAATGGGAAAAGATGGGACAGATGGTAGGGGAGGAAGAAAAAAAATTGAAGAAGTTAAAGTACACTGAAGTGTATGTATATTAACATAACATTTGATAGAGTTACTGAAGTGTTGTTAGGGCTACAACTAGGGTGATACAGACAGGATTAGGGTTATTCATGATAGGGCAAGAAGCAGCAAGTTCTAGAATGGAGAAACACAGAGGCAAATGAGTGAGAGACTCAATATTGTGGTTACTGATACAGCGTTAAAAGGAAACCTTGGAGACTGAAGGAAAAGATTGGTGTCAAGGAAACCTGGGACAGAAAAGGAGGGCTGATACCACAAAGGGTAAAAAGATGCAATAATGTATGTACACGGCAGATGACAGTGTGGGTACGACGGTGTGAGAAGACGAGGTGAGGTTAGAGATGCATTACAAATGCTACTCAAACACGAGCCACGAGTCATGCAGTAATAGGTACAGCAGCAGCAGCAGCAGTAGCGGCAGCAGCAGCAGTGGCACCAACGCCGCCGCCACCAAAAAGCTAAACTTGCCTCTCTCTCTGCTGGTCAGACTCCGCCCACCAAACTCGCACCCATCTTAGCCCGACCAAGAATGAGATGCCAGTGTTAGTATCACCATTTTGTATTTTGGGGCACCTGGCACACACGACTCAGTCAGGAGTGATATGTTACACCACCACAACACTGCCTAAGTGTATGTATAAGATGGCACCTCCAACACACCACCACAACACTCCACAACACTAACTCAGTGTATAAGATGACACCTCCAACACACCACCACAACAGCAACTCAGTGCATGTATAAGATGACAGCACCACAACATTAGGTAAGTGTACTTGTTTTATGAAGATGGTATGTCCACTACAAGGCGTCATCAATACTAAGAAAATCATCTGAAAGTGTGGACCAATTTTCATCACTAAGAAGCAAGAGAGAGAGAGTGTGTGAGTCCTAATGTTGTCTTCAGCACTTTTCTACCTTCGTTCTGTACACAAGGAGTGCCAAGGACAGACCTAGTGGCTCGCTACACTTATATTGTGTTCTAAGGTCAAAGGGAAGAGATTGGTGTGCCAGGTCCCTTAGAGTCCCTAGAAGTAATGGGGCAGCAGTATCCTTCACCACCTCCACCACCACCACCACCACCTCCACCTCCACCACCACCACCACCACCACCACCACCACCATCTGCTGCATTCTTTCTACTTAGGATCTGTAACTATAACTTGCATTATTTGAAGCATTCACAGAAAATATATAACAGTAATGACAATAATAATAATAACAGTAATAATAATAATAATAATAATAATAATAATAATAATAATAATAATAATAATAATAATAATAATAGAAAAAGAAGAGCAAAAACTTCATGATATATCAGATAAAAATACACACATACACTCACTCACACACACACACACACACACACACACACACACACACACAAACTATAAACAATTTTTTTTTTTAAATACAACAAATTAACATCCAGATATATATACTACTGGTAAAAAAAAAATATATGTATGTACTGTATATAACAAATTTGAATGGCAATAAAGAACAGACAGGAATAAGCAAGGGTTGTATCTCCATTTGTTGGTTTCTCTGCTCAGTTCAAGTGCCGAAGAAAAGAATCAATGAACAAGAACAGATTCAGATACAATACATAGTTTTTGGACACTCTATAATCTAACACCAAACACACCTAACCTAACCTAACCTAGCCTAAACAACCACAGATTCAGATACAATAAATAATTTTTTAATACCCTGTAGAGGAGTTTCTGAGTCATTTCTTTATGTTTTACTCGTTTTTCTATGTTCAATCATAAAGTTCTCAATTGATTTCTACATTTTTTATTATAATGGATTCATCATGACAAGTTTTCTAGTTTGTAAGTTTGATTTTATTCTTTCTTTTTTTTAACTTTCAACATTTTTTTTTCAAGTTATCTCCATAGTTTTGTAAGACTGTTCTTTTTTTTCTAGCCAATGTTTGCAGTTTCCTGACCAATTTCTACTTTTCTTCATCCAGTGCACATTATTTTCAACCTATCTGTACTGTTTTCTAGTCAATCAATATAGTTAGTTTCATTGTATACTTTTTTCTTTCCATTTGTTATTTTTTCATCCAAGCCAATTCATATTATTCTCAATCCATCTGTACAGTTTATAACCCAACCTACAATTTTCGTACTGTATGTAGCGCCTAACCTGTCAACACTCCACCCAAATAACAAACAGGAAATCACAGAAGACAAATCCAGCCTGACAAACACACACACACACACACACACACACACACACACATTTGATTAACAGAGAATTACAGGGAGAGTGGTGGATGGTGACACTTACCCTTGCTGTACAGAACAGGGATGTGGTCACTGGCAAGCTTCTCCTTGGTCTTGATTCCAACAAGAAGTGGTGAGCCTCGTCTGGTGACCACTAGCTCACCAGGGAAGTGCTTGCTCTTGAAGGCCAGGGCAAATGCTCCCTCCTGTAGAAGAGCAAGTGGTGAGGTTTAGTTCTTAGTTTGTGCTAGTTGGGGTGAGGACAGAGGATAAGTGCTGATAACCACAAGGTGTTTATCAACACTTTTCCTGTGATTTAGTTTGTCTTCTGTATTAACAAACCACCCCTCCCCCGAGATCGTTTATTTCAAAGCATTCCACTCACTAAAGACTGTTAAATAAGCTCTTTTCAATGGTCTTTATTATCTTTCTTGTCGATGTTTGTTAAGATTTTGTTGTTTGAGGACTGTGTTGTGGTGTACATCACAGTGAAAGAGTTGATGGCGAGGCAACAGGTAGACAGGCGACTGACTATCTTAGCTGTGTAGTGGCTCTGGCCATTGAGGTAAGCTATAGTTCTACACTGAGCTCTTGTATTAAACCTTCACAGAAGCACCATGTATGGGTTTTGAGCTTTTGGTGAACAAGTGAACAGTAATATAATACAGTGCTTAAACACCCTAACACTTCCCAATAAAAGAAAGACTCCTTAAACCCAACTCACTAAAATGTTGGAGAATTATTCAAGGGAGATGTGGTGTTGAACATAGAGAAATGAGCATTCAGTTTGCCACCATCGAGAGGAACCCACGGACACTGACTCAAGATTGCTCATTCCACTTGTTCAAGAGAAATAAGACAATGTTTTTTCTCCCTTAGATTTGTCACTGTTTGGAACTTTCTTCCTGATGATGCAGTTGCTCTTGAGTCAGTTGAGTCCTTCAAGTTAATTTATACAACACTTCAGACCAATTCTTTTGATTATGAGTGTGTCAGTTACATGTAATATCCTCAAGAATCCTGCAACAATTCCCTCAGTCCAATTCAATTGTTATATTTCTATTGCTAACATAGATATATAGGAATGATCAAGCCATCAAGTTTGTGGTATTCCCAACTGGCTCATGTCAAGGGTAATACCAAACCAGATGAGTAAGGAGATGAGAAAGCTATACAATGTGTCAGTGAGAAAGGAGATGAGAAAGCTATACTATGTGTCAGCAAGTATGTGACAATGATCCATGACTGAAGCAGGTGAGGACACAGTGACATGGCAGCACTGTAAAGGTAGTGTGTGTGTGTGTCACCAGGTATGGCAACAGTAGGCAGGTGAGGACTGAGCAAGAGGCAGGTAACACAATACATTACCACTGCCACTGCCACTGACTGATGCTCTCACTTATTAATTGGTCTATTTATTCCCATCTTGCTTTTAAAAATTAAATAAATCTAATCTACTTCACCTCTACTAGCAACATGATTTAACTGTAGCAAAACAGTTTATCCTTGTTTGTATAACCATCAAACCTACTACAAATAGATCTCCATTAGGTGGTCTCTTTTAGCCCATAGATTCCCATAAAAAATTCACATTATATCTTTAAGACAAAAAATAAACAGTCAAGGGAGGCAGGCAGTGGCACTTACCAGCTGTTGGATGACCTGCTCCACCAGTTCCCTGAAGGAGTAGGTTGGGTGGAGGTCCCGCAAGTGTTTGATGAGCTTGGCAATGATTTCCGTGTCAGTATCAGACTCAAACTTGAAGCCCTTCTGGACGAGGAACTGCTTCACATCCTTGTAGTTAGTGATGATGCCTGTGGTGGCAAAGGTGATGATGGTCAGCGATGATGTGTTTAAGAAGGTTTTCAAGACAGTTTCTCCTTATAATTAGCTAGAAATATTACCAATCCATCACCAAAACAATAAAAATACCCTTAAAAGCATGACCATCTTCAACTAGAGCCTTTGGAAAATAGTGATGGTGAGAGAGCAGTGTTTAAGAAGGTTTTCAAGACAGTTTCTTATTCTTCTAGAAATATCACCAATCCATCACCAAAACCATAAAATATCCTTAAAAGCATGACCATCTTCAATTAGAACCTTTGGAAAATAGTGGTGGTGAGAGAGCAGTGTTTAAACAAGTTCTCGACAGTTTCTTCTTATAATGAACTAGAAATATTACCAATCACCAAAAACATTAAAAAAATACAAAAAAAAATAAAAAAGGGCTGTCTTCAATAGAACCTTTGCAAAATAGTGATGGTGAGAGAGCAAAGTGTTTAAGAAGGTTTTCAAGACAGTTTCTCCTTATAATAAGAAATAGAAATATTACCAATCCATCACCAAAGCCATAAAACACCCTTAAAAACATGACCATCTTCAAATAGAGCCTTTGGAAAATTGTAATGATAAGAGAGCAACGTGTTTAAGGTTTGCAAGACAGCTTCTTATGATAAACTAAAAAATATTGCCAATCCATCACCAAAACAATTAAAAGAATATCCCTAAAAACACAACTACCTTCAACTAGAACCTTTGGAAAATAGTAATGATGAAAGAACAGTGTTTAAATATACGTGCATGAAAGCAAACCCCAAAACGAAACAAAACAACAACAAAATCACAGAAGATAATCATGTCATCACTCCAGCACATGCAGCCTCACACCTCACAAGCCAATCCTCACCATTATGGACCACAATGAACTCGTTGGACACATCAGAGCGCTGGGGATGAGAGTTGATGTCAGAAGGAACACCGTGAGTGGCCCAGCGGGTGTGCGCAATGCCAGCGTGGATGTCCAGTTCGCGGCCGAAGTCGAGGGAGTCTTGCTGGGCCTCAATCTTGTCCCTCAGGCATTTCACTTTGCCGGTCTGCTTCACCAGTGTAAGTCCAGAGTCCACTGCATCAATCCCGATTCCTGGGGGGTTGAGAAAGGGGGAAGGAAATGTGTTTAGTATATGTGTGTGTGTGTGTAGTATATGTGCTATGTGTTTGCGTGCTCTCTCTCTCTCTCTCTCTCTCTCTCTCTCAAGGTAATAATATATTATAGTCTTAGAGTATCCTTGCTCTCTCTCTCTCTCTCTCTCTCTCTCTCTCTCTCTCTCTCTCTCTCTCTCTCTCTCTCTCTCTCTCTCTCTAAAAGATGAAATATAATCTTCAAAGTAATAGTCGCATGAGAGAGAGAGAGAGAGAGAGAGAGAGAGAGAGAGAGAGAGAGAGAGAGAGAGAGAGAGAGAGAGAGAGAGAGAATCATGGTCCGTGAATGAACATGTGATGAGTAATATGATGAAGTTTTATAGTGTGGGAGAACAGTGTAATTTCTTCGGTGTTATTGTGCAATAGGGAAAGGCAGAGTCTTGGGGCGTAACGTTATATGAATCAAGATAATAATAATAATAATGATAATGATAATGATAACGATACTGTGCAGGTTACCGTGAAGTTAAGTGAAGATTTGGCGATGATAACTCCCCCGCAAATAACAAAGAAAATGATAAAATGAAAATAATTTGAGATAGATCCCCCCAAAAATATATATATAAGCCATGTTTTTCCTGGTTGTAAAATAAACACTAATAGATATATAAAAATAAATTATAAGCCATATTTTCCTGGTTATAAGATAAATAAACACATTCACAGATAAATAAGAAGATGAATTGCCATATTGTACGTAGATTTGAATACCCTTCAGCACCATAACGCGTTCTCACATAGTATAGCTTTTATAGTTGGTGTTTGTATACAGCTTGACAAACTTAGAAAGGGGAATGAAAACAGTGAAGAAGGCTGACTCTTTGCCCTTATTACCTGAGATCCTTAACTATGTAACTTCTTAAACTAATTTCTAGTCTTAAAAATGCATCTTAACCTTCCTAAATGGGTGTTGTGTTCTAGCCATTACCTCATCACCACTAAGTCTGAAGCTGCTAATGAGTTAATGGCTAAAGTGTAATACCAATTTTCCGAGGTTAAGATTAAGAGATCAAGATTAAGATTTTAAGACTGGAAATTCGGTTTAAGAAATAATTGCATACTTAAGAATTTGTTAATATACTGGTCTTGGTCATTCATCTTTTCACCTCCATAGAGCCTTCCTAATGTCAATGTTATGGTTTTAGTCACACCCAAAACTCGTGGTAAAAAATGCGTCCCAGTACTGAAGGGGTTGAAGACAAAGAAAGAGTTGTACTGGATATTTACTTACTGTGGAGAGATGGGATGTGACGTGGCTAATTGTTGGTGTAATAAGCTTAAATAGATGATAATTATTGTGCTGCTGGTGATTGTTTTTTTCTTGGCTGTAAAAAAAGTAAATGTTGATAGCTCTTCTTTTTCTTCTTCTTCTTCTTCTTCTTCTTCTTCTTCTCGAGTTTTGGGTGCAATTAGATGATTTTATTGACATTAGAAAGGGTCTATGGAGGTCAGAAGATTAATGGCCAGAGTCTGTACTATTCTAATCCCCCACCTGAATTTGTGAAGCTGTACAAAATGGCCAAATAATAAAGTGAATATGGAAATGTGATCCAGTACTGAAGGAGTGAAGGAGTACGTACACTATTATTATTTCTTTTATTATTTTATTATTTCTTTTATTATTTCACTTCATTAATGGAACTTTGTAAGGGATAAAGAAAACGTTAATTGAATGAAAAGAGTTATTATTTTCTTCACTTTCTGACTAACAGGGTGATTATGACTGTCCCTAGAGTGGTTATCAGCTCTCTCTCTCTCTCTCTCTCTCTCTCTCTCTCTCTCTCTCTCTCTCTCTCTCTCTCTCTCTCTCTCTCTCTCTCTCTCTCTCTCTCTGTCTTACCGGCGGAGTCATAGCCGCGGTACTCAAGGCGTTCCAGACCACGGATGAGCAGTTCAATAATTTCAGCACGGCTCTTCGGGGAGAGGTAATTTAGGTAAGCGAAGATACCTGCAACAGAAAAAGACACAGGAATTACTATCATTATTATTACTTTGTTCATTTGGGGTTGAGTTTTAGTTAGGTTAGGTTAGGTTAGGTTATTATTTTGTTAGGTTACATTAGGATATTATTTTGTTAGGTTAAGTTGGGTTAGGTGAGGTTGGCTTATTACTTTGTTAGGTTACATTGGGATATTATTTTGTTAGGTTAGATTAGGTTATTATTTTGTTAGGTTAAGTTGGGTTATTATTTTGTGGATTTTTTTGTTCAATATTCTCAGCATGGCTTTTAGGGGGGAGAGGTAATTTTAGGTAAGCGAAGATAACCGTAACAGGAAAGACACAATTATTATTATTTTCTTGATTTCTTTTTTATGTAAGACGGGGAAAGCTGGCCAACGGTACACATAAATAATGGAGATAAAAATGAAATAAAATAAAAAAAACACAAAATTGCCAGTCCCCTGAAAGAATAATAGAGTTAGCTGAAAGTCAGGTAGTAGTAGTAGTAGTAGTAGTAGTAGTAGTAGTAGTAGTAGTAGTAGTAGTAGTAGTAGTAGTAGTAGTAGTAGTAAATAATACCACTTTTTCTTTTTCACTTGTCTATTCAACTGACACACACACACACACACACACACACACACACACACACACACACACACACACACACACACACACACAAATGAAGCTGCATCAACTATATAACATTATACGTACATTATGATTCAAAAGCAAAATAATAGAAATAAAACAAAATTAAAAAATAATAAATAAATAAACGAGATAAATAAACGAGATAAAGAATAGGCCTCTCTCTCTCTCTCTCTCTCTCTCTCTCTCTCTCTCTCTCTCTCTC
>CM035223.1:19561157-19574100 GCA_020233015.1 Callinectes sapidus | reverse complement strand
GTGTTGGTGTGGGTTTGGGAGTTTATGGGGAATGCTGCTGTGGGTTTGGGGGTTTATGGGGAGTGCTGCTGTGGGTTTGGGAGTTTATGGGAGTGTTGGTGTGGGTTTGGGAGTTTATGGGGAGTGTTGGTGTGGGTTTGGGAGTGTTGGTGTGGGTTTGGGAGTGTTGGTGTGGGTTTGGGAGTTTATGGGGAGTGTTGGTGTGGGTTTGGGAGTGTTGGTGTGGGTTTGGCTGGGTTGGTATGGGAGTTCATGGGAATGTTACAGCTGTTTTTGGCAATATGGTGACAGTGTTATTTCACTCACTGTGACTGGGTGTGGTGGTGGTGGACACACAGAGCATCTTTCTGTTCCTTGACTGTTAATCTATTCAGTACTACACATTTCCAAACTTCTTTCTTTTCTATTGGTCACCAGAATTCCAAGAAATAGCACAGATAATTCTTAACCCCTTGCAAAAAAATGCCATCCAAAGCTTGGTGAAACTGACGCCACAGTACTAAAAAAGTCACTTGGCCCACTGACACACCACTCACACCACAACTTGACTCAAGCCTGTTGTCAGAAGCACTGCTCCTTCACCAAGACTATTCTTCACTGGCCATAGAGATGAAGAGCCGAGTTCTCAAGAGGGTTTCTTTGTTATTGTCAACCATTCACTAGAACCATAAAAAAAATCTTTAAAAACCCATATTAGTTTCTCTACAGCCTTCTGAAAGTAGTGGTGGTGTGGCACAGAAGCATTTCAGAATATAGTGTTCTGTGCCACAATGCAAGTGTCAACATACCATGACAGACAACACCTTCCCACACATACACTCAGTGTCACATTGGCCGGGTCTGGGCCCTTGTTGGCAGTGGTGGTGGTGATGGTGGTGTGGTGGCAGGGGGAGGGGGGGGGGCTGCTCCTGGCCTGAGGGTTTGTACTTAGCGACCCTGAGAGTCCTCACTGAATGCAACACTTCACATCTCCTTCACCTGCAAGACAGACCACCTGGTTACTCCACACTTCCTCTTCCCTCTGTAACGAAGCAAAAAAAAACTTTTTCTTAATGTCCCTTACAAGACTCTTCTGTGGTGTACAGTTGGCTTCAATAATTCCAGCAAGATGAGGGCTATTCTTGGCAAAACCACGCAATGAAGCACAAAGTATCCTCAAGCTGTTGGTAACAGCCTGACAGAGAACATTTTCAGCCTCACCTACCTCCTTTATCACTCTCATCCTAACTTTGTGGAATAACTCCTGCTTCATTGTGTAGTTATGCCACATGTAGCCAGTGCCAGTGTAGCCCTCATCTTGCTACATTGTGTATCAAAATGTTTGGTTCCAATTATATATATTTGATCACACATCCCAGCCTACAAATATCATTGAGGTCAGTAGTAGTGTAACCTCTCCCAGCAATCACTTTTACTGAGCTAAGTGTATTCCTGCAAGCTCAAATACAGTGGTATGCCATGAATCACTAACTGCAACATATCCCTCGCCAAGAGAGAGAGAGAGAGAGAGAGAGAGAGAGAGAGAGAGAGAGAGAGAGAGAGAGAGAGAGAGAACCAGTACTTGGTATGTAAGTCACACTCAGGAAAAAGAAGAGCACTGTAACTGGAGATCTGTGGAAGGAAACCAGTGAGTGGGAGAGACAAAGACTTAATGATGGTGTGTGGAGAGCCTGCAAGAGTCTGCCAGAGCCTGCCAAGGATGAACATGAGGGAAGAGAGTGTCAGTCACTACAACAAACTGAGACAAAAGCCAACACAGCAGGATGTAAGATGAACTGATGATGATAATGATATGAAAGTCTTAAGTCTAAGTCAGAAAGATGCCTTTGATAATTAAAACTGGTGGCCAAAGCCTTATATTTGGCTCATTCACTGTCATTGGTTATTAAATCAAATGACAGATTAGTTGTCAGAGTCAATCCATCAACTGTCATCAGACTAGAGCAGTGACAACCGGTGTTCCTGTTACTGCCGGGTGAATGAATGAAGTGTTTCAAAGTCATGAAGTACAGTGGAGGGTAGATCAGTAGATGACATTGTCAGTGTGTAAAAAAGCACTCAGTATAAAAAGATGTTTTAATCTGTACAGTGTCAGTGGTGCACATTTACACCACATGTTGCTGATGTGAATTTTGCAGACAGGATCGGTGTGGTGATGCTTGAGAGATGGTAAAATGATGATGCACAAGAGTCAGGCTATACATAGACATTTTTAGAAATAGACACTGACTACTCTATAGGGAAGCAATTGAACCACCAATAGCCCAGTGCATATATACGCCACTAGCAAAATTCACATCAACATGTGGTGTAAATATATGCCGCTGACACTGTACAGGTTAATCAGGGTAGTTATGGTGGATTTAGCCACAGTGACTACACCCAACCTTTATAAACAGAGACTTGCAAATGATGCTTCTTGATGGCTTTTTGTCAACTTCTGAGAGTACAATTTATTAAATTTTAGGTCAAAGTTCAATTGTACAAGGTCTGAGGAGTTCAAGGCCCAGGAGTCCACTGTTATTAAAAGAGAGACATAAAAAGAAATTAGTTTTCAGACAGAATAGAAAGGGGATAGAATGGGAACTAAGAAGAGCACTGTTTTTGGAGGTCGCTCAATGATCAATGATGATGTGAAGGCAGAATGCACAGGAAAAACACAAGAACTGAAGAAATTGATAACCGAGTGACTTCCAAAAGCTAGAAATGAAAAGAAAAAAATAAACAAATTAATTAGAAAAAAAATGCATGTGTGTGCAACTGATCCACATTGCACAAGGAGGAACAAGACAAAAATGAAAGGTGTGTGTGTGTGGTTTGCTGTCAGGTATGGACAGTACAAGGCACACAGACTGACACACACTAACACAACTGTCATATAAAGAGAGATTAATCAAGATGCAACTTCCAACCTTGGAGAAGAGACAAGAAAGAGATTTGATTGCATTGTATAGATTGGTGAATGGAATGGAATGGTTAGGTTAAAGAAGACCCACTTGCATTTAGTGAGAGACACAAGAGGACATGGGAGGAAACTAAGATCTACCACCTGTACAGGAGATATCAAGATGTTTAGCTCCCTGTAGAGAAGCATCAGGTTGTGGAATGGATTGAAGTGGTGGTGGTGGTGGTGTGTGCCAATAATGGTCTAGGTTTTAAGCAAAAGTTAGATGAGTGTAGTTATAGAGACAGGACAGCATGACCTGAAAGTTACAACTAGGTAAACACACACACACACACACACACAGGCAGGAGGAGAGATTAAGAACACTGGATTTACCTGGATTAGCAGAAAGAAGAGAGAGGAGAGATATGATAACAATGTATAAAATAGTAAATGGAATGGACACCTTAGATAAAGAACACTTGATAAGGATGTTTCCCAACAATCAACTGAGAGACCACCCAAACCAAATACAAAAGGACAATTGTATGGGAGACGTCAAGAAGTACAGCTCCCTATATCGTGGCACTGACAAATGGAACAAATTGAATAGAGAGGTGGGGTGTGCAGCAAGTGTCAGTCAGATGAAGGACAAACTTGATTAATGTGGGCAAAGAGACAAGACATAAAGAGATAAATACAAACACAGACACACACACACACACATATGCCTACAGATGGAAGAACAGTAGTGGTGTTTGTACAGGATCACCACAGGCAGTAGTCTGACTCTGAGACTCCGACATGCTTGCTATCTTCAGCAACTACATGAGAAAGGAAACAACAGCTAAGCAAATATGTAACTCTTATAAAAAGTATTACATGAAAACTGCAAAGTATGAACTGTGGAAGATGCAAGACGGAAATAAAAGAAGAGTAACAAGCACAACGGAAAGAAAACACAAATTACTGTGGTCATCAAAGCCAAAACTCCAACTCACAACTAACTAAACTGAACAGAACTTAACCCTTCTTTACCGGTGGCAATCATGTGCACTTCATACAAATTTCAGCAGCGAGCCAATGAGGCACCTGCGTAAGTCATTGTGTAGTGACGACACGCAGGATTTCATTCTTTTTGTGTGCATGATTTTTATGACAAAGTGACAAGTTTACACCTTTAGACAAATTGAGTATCACATTGGCACTTTACATTTCAAAGAGTTTGGCACACTTTACCAAAGTACTTTGATATAAATCATCATTTATGGCACCTGTGTATGTCATCACTTAATGACAAAATGCAGGATTTAATTTCTTTTTGTTTTTTAATGATTCTTACGAGTGACAATAAAGTAATTGGCATCTTGTGTTTCAAGGACATTGGGGATGTACACCTTAGATGGTGACTGGTGATGTGAAGAGCAGGGTAGTGTGTGTGATTGATATGTGTTACGTCAAGGACTCTTTTCTCATTACAATAGCGATTTCACCTCACAATATTTTAACTGCTGTCACTAAGGTACCCAATGACATGCACACCATTCCATCACTGTTGCGTCACTTAACTTCAACTTCCCAGACACTCCCTGGCCATTCTACACTGTTTTGTGCCAAAGCACTCATTGGAGTGCTTTGGTCCAGTAAGCTTCACCATTTGGGGTTTCCATGTGCTCAGCAAGATTTAACACACTGATGAAGCACTATGGCATGACCCTAGAGTCATTATTTACTGAGTTGCTTGATCCTTTGATCATGTTGTCCTCTCCCCCCACTGTGGTGATCAACTTGGCTATTATCAAGGCTCATTGTGAGTGTGGGTGGAAAATTGATCAATGTTCACCTGTTCTATGCAAATGGTTTGTTCTCCAAAGCCTGGTACGAGTGGCCCACTGTTTCAGTGACATCAGAGAAAATAAGGGCAAAGCTTTTCATAGTCACTTAGAGGGGCTCAATAACAGTGTGAGACTCATGAATTCTGCAGTTAACTACAGTGAAGACTCAATACTCAAATGTCTTAGAAGTCAAACTTTTTGATACTCAAATGCAAAAGACTTGGTACTTGAAAAAATATCTTGTACTTGCTAGATCTTACGCTGCAGTCATGAGAACAACAACATTCTCCTGCATTTTTTCTATGGTTTTTCATTTAGAAACTTACAATGGCACCAAAGAGGCTTATTAGTGGTGAACATAAGCCTCAAGAAAAAATGAAGTGATGACTGTTGAATGAAAAAAGCATATCATTGATGAATATGAAAAAGGAGCAAGAATCACCAATCTTGCAGCTGAACACTGTATGACAAAATCTACAATAGCCACCATAGTGAAGAATAATGAGGCCATTAAGGGAGCTGATGATGTGGCAATGGATGTGAAAAAGCAACTTAATTAAGCAACCTGCAGCACTGGAAAAAATTCAAAATTGTTGATATTATAAAAAAAAAATACATTGAATTTTTTTGTAACTTATGGTTTTGCTAAGATCAGAATGAATTACTGTACCTGATTAATAAATAGGTAGTGGTAATCGAAATTTTGATACTTGAACAGCCATTTGGAATAAATAAAGTTTGAGTATTGAGTTTCCACTGTACATTAATCACTACAGGAAAGAGATGGTTTGCCTCAATGTTAATGACTGTCCACTGTCTGAACTGTATCAAAGGGAGTGTGAGGTTGGTAGGGACAAGCTGTTCCCTTTTAGCATAGTAAAGAAATGCAATGAAATTCACAAGACAGGGAAGTTGGGCAAGCGTTCTTTTTGGCCATGACGACACAAATGCTGCTCCACATTGAGATGCCCATCCAACTGTTGGATGCAGTAACAGCCTGTTATCCAACACACTGGACCCAAGCACTAGCCTCAACCTTTATTACACCAGAGGGTGTCCCTAAGGAGGGCAACACAAAGGTACTCTGCACCACACCACACCACACCACTCACTAGATCTTATTTTGGTGAGTGATATGCAAGGCTCTCTGGTGAACACAACCAAAATGCTTTAGATGGTAAGATCTGCGTTGCCAGAGGCCAATGATATGCTCTGTCTGGGGTTAACTGGATTCATTATGTGGTACAAGGTACAAGGGAAGTTTCTGGAGTTCAATTTTTCTGTGACTGATTTTTCCCTCTTGAATAATGCTATTACCCGATGTTTGAAACACAATATAGTAAAGCACTGTAATCCAAATGAACAGGAGTTCTTTTCTAATGTTTTCCCTACTTTTAAGAATGATGGTTCTGCCCACGTAATTTTTAAATTCAGGGAACTGAAGGGGCTCATTCACCCTTTGCATATTAAAAAGAATACAATTATCAGTTTACCTTCTCCCACTGTCCTAGGTAGAATGTACAAGGTATTTTTCACTTGTGTCCTTGTTTGTTGTGAAGATGCCACACATAAATATTGGTTCATGGACCTCTGTTTTCTTCCCAACTGTTCTTTTACTTTGGTGTGTCTAAAGCTTCAGGATTGAGGGACTGCTCTACAGCTCTCACTCAGTATCTTAGCTTAGTGATGGCACTCAAAATGATATGAAGTAAAACTGTAAAATTAAATGAATACTTACCAAGTGTGAAGTTTGATGGCAATTCCACAAACATTTTACCTATATCACTGAGGTACTAAATGCCTTCCTTCCCAACCTGACAAAATTAAATTGTTTCCCTTTGGGGGAAATATTCTTATGGGTATTACATATCTATGATTTTCTCTTTGTTTCTTGGTTTAAATTTCTGTAAAGAACTCGGGTGGGGATGGCATGTTGTGTATCTCATTCAATACCTCAGTGATGTACTTTTTAAAATGTTCATGAAATTACGATCAGACTTAACACTTGTCAAGTATTGGTTTAATCTCACAAATCTGAGTGTGGCGTGACCCTTGAGAGTGAATTACAAGGATCAGATGATAATGATACTCCACCAGGAGGGTTCATCAATGACTAAATGTGGGGAGTGAGGACAAATGTTAACTAACCACCACAAGATCACAAAATCACTCAAAACTCAGTGCGGGAGGAGGAGGAGGAGGAGATCTGTAAGAGTGCAGATCGCAGTCGGTAATGAAGGGGGTAATCCACTCCAACAGAGGAGCAGCACACTAACTAACTATCATAACAAACAACGGAACAGCAAGGATTTCAAAGCAGCAGCGACAGTAGCGTCAGCAGTACAGCAGTGGTAGCAGCCAGATGCATTAATCAAACAAAATTCCTCTCACTTGCTTTTGCTGGGAGAACCTTTACTCTCAGACAACCAGGCACTGTTGGTTGTCAAAGAGGTTGAGGAGGAGGAGGCAGAGGATGGGGAGGAGCAGGTGGAGGTGTGAGAAGACTCCTGCTTCACTGCCGCTGCTACTCCTCCCCGGCCTCCAGCCATGGCCATGTTGCTGCGGCCTGAGTGAACTGGGAAGACTTTCTTGGCCGATCTCCGCTGTTCCTCCCAGCCTGCTGCCAACTGCTTCTGTATGGAGGGATCCTGCATCCTGTGGAGACGACGGTAACTCTGCTAAGCAAGGTGGAGGAGGGATGTGTTACTCCACTCTTAATCAGTATCTATTTACCTTTACTTCATATCAAAGTGGTGGATATCTCACTCTATTCACTCCTATTCAACTTGTGACTATGTGATGTGGGTGGATAACAACCCACATCACATAACAAACCACCCTTCACTCCTCTCTCTATCACTAGACATCCTACTATTCACAATATCAACAAAACCAAATTTTCATAATACCAACTTATTTTCACAATATCAAACTGTGGTTAGGTGATGTGGGGGGATGCTGACTAACACCCTCCCCCTCCTCTCTCTCTCTCTCTCTCTCTCTCACACCAGACATCCTACTTTTACCAATATCTCTTCTCTTTCACTCTATATAACCCATTTCATCACTGCAACACCACTGCCTCTTCCACTCCACACTACATCACACCATAACAACTTCAGAACATAAAGAAAACTGGAAGAAGCTATCACAGCTACAAGTGGCAGTCTGTCTGTAAATCATACCTATTTATTTCCACCTCTCATTCTTGTCCACAAATTTGTCTGATCTTTTAAAGCTTTGTAATGATTCATCACTAGCAACCAGTTCCATTCAACTACCATTCCATTGGCACACCAGTTCTTTTCCATTTCTTTCTTCAACCTAAATTTTTCAGGCTTGAACCAATTATTTCTTGTTCTATCCCACTCTCTAATCCTGAAAATTTTGCATGTTTACATTCCCACTTTGATAACCCATACACCACTTCAACACTTCCATCAAATTGCTTATCTCTAAGACTTGTTAACTTAACAGCTCAAGTCTTAAATACTCCTCATCCCTTGTATGCTTTTAGTAATTCTCCTTCATACTCTCACTCACCTACATCTTTCCTATGATATGGGAACCAGACCCATATTTTACAATACAAAACCATCATAGCTAATGGTATTGGTCATAGTAGGAGAAAATGGTGCATTTTACACATATCTATCTGTGGCCAGCTTGTGAACAACTTGTGATGTTGTCCATAAGTGGTAAGACAGGGTTCACCTATTCACTCACAGCATCACCTCTGACCATTGGAAGTCTTGTCAACATCATGATCGTGCCGCTGTCTATACCATAACGCAATCCCCAACTATTTTTACAATAAATTCAACAATAAATATTGGTTAAAATGAGTAATAATGTTCTTTGATGCAACTGAGCATCAAGTATTATCATAAACAAGTGGCCAGAGCAGTACCATCAGTTTTCCCAAACACAAGTAAACTTTGCCCTGCACTGCCTGCATGTGTTGAATGTCAGCCACAATCTTCTATTACATCATGTTTCTTTTGTTTGGATACATTGTCTAACTATCCCCCAAATAGTAATAAGATCTCAAAATAATCCAAAACCAAGAAAATCAAGTCAAGAACCTATCTACTTATATATATTTAGTTGGCAAATAGTGAGTGTGCAATCTAGCAGCTGATAGCGAGTGATTATTAGTTAATGACTTCTGATGGTCAGAAACCTGATAGCAACAAATGCTGTGAGATCTGATGATAACTAAGCATGGCCACAAATGCAATACAAAATACTGCCCCACTCTAGATGAGCTCTAAGAGGGACCAGATACAGCTTTAATATTACTTCCCGACTTCTACTTTTAACACTCCTAGAAATTAATCCTGATGCCCAATTTGTCTATCCTGCATTATTTTCGTAGAGATCAGAGCTAACTATAATTCCTAACTCTGTTTTGCATCCTGAACCTGCCACAGCTTTAATGCATATTGTATATGTACTGTCAGGGTTTCTTCTGCTTGTACTAAATACTTTGCATTTGTTAACATTTAAACTATATTTGCCATCTGTCTATTCATTTGTTCATCCCATCCAAATCTGCCAACATGACAATGGTATCCAAATCTGAGCTAATTAATGTATCTATCTTCAGTCATCCACAAATATATAAGCATTATTATTAATCTCACTATCCAAGTCATAAATATATACTATTAATCCCACTATCCAAGTCACAAGCATAACTGCTCCACACTATTTCACCAACAACACCATACCTCTTCCACATCACACCACACCAAACCACACCACAGCAGGCTCTTACATTCCTTGCAGCTGCAGCACACAGCGGTACACCACGCCAGTTCCGATGAGGCCAAAGTCATGAAGGGAGATCATGTGTAGGACAAAGTTGCGGTACAGATTCTTGCGCAGCAGTTCCGCTCCATGGGCCTCCAGGAACATGCTGCACGCCAGGGGAATCTGACTGTCGCCCACAAAGCTGAGGAAGGACACAAACACTTCAAACCTGGAAACTATTGGACGAACTCAAGGAAAGCTCCAACAAACCACTGTAAAGCTGAGGATAGATTCAGTGTTTTTGCATCAAGATGGGACGGAATTCACTGTATATATATATATGTAAAATGTAATCTGATGTAATACCCACATAAGATGGTGCAATACTTCAGAAGTGCTGATACAGCTTCTCCCTCTACCAGGAGTTGCAGGTGTTCATATATTTAATTTGGCATTTCAGTTATCATATCTATAAGACAATCAATTTACCAAAACATAATAATATAAACACTCTCGGTGTATGCAGTCTATAAGACATCACTGAGTGAGAAACAATAACATAATAAAAAGTAAAGCATCAGGCTCACACTACCACGCCGAGTCACATGAGGAGAGGCATTGCGGTGGACTCGTGTGACAGCCATGCACCCTGAACAGTGCGTGCTTCCAGGACTATACAGTGACTCAAAGTTATCTCTGTGCACAAGACAAACTGAACACTTTCCCAAGTATAGACAGTGACATTACATTAAAACCATAAGTTGTATAATCAATGTAAATATTACACATAATGTGACTCCAAGTAATCTCTGTGCAAGTGACAAACTGAACACTTTCCCAAGTATAGACAGTGACATTATGTCAAAACTGAGTGTCATGTAATCAATGTAAATATTGCACATAATATACTAACTTTGTAATCTGAGTTTCCCTACAAATCTCTCTCTTTCTCTCAGTATTGTGATTTTGGGTAATTGAAGATTTTCAAAGATTTATTTGTTCACGTTTTGACTTTCTTCTCACACCAACTTAAGAGGTAAAATTCAGAAGTTTTTACTCTTTGTTAATCTTTATATTGAGATTTGCCTTGGTATGATGGGTGCAATCAAAGGAACTCTATTGGCATTCTTCTCTAAGCAACACTCATACACATTGTACATAAGTTGTTGGTGTAGAACAAGGCAGTACTGTGGCAACGCCTCCATCACGGGTGAGGATGATGTCAGAAATCTGAATTAACAAGCTTATAAATTGAATTGAATTACAATAAAGAATGTATTGGAATTCAACATTTCTTTCTAAATAAATTGGAACCGAACTGAACTGAATAATTAGCATTTTACATTGAATTAGAAGGGAATAGAATTGATAAATTCTACTGTGGTACTTCAAAACAGGAGAGAGAGAGAGAGAGAGAGAGAGAGAGAGAGAGAGAGAGAGAGAGAGAGAGAGAGAGAGAGAGAGAGAGAGAGAGAGGAGAATGAGAGGAGAAACTCACTTGTACTTCATGACATGTAGGTTCCACATCTTCATCACTTCTTTCTCTCCTTCATTCACGTCCGAAAACTCGTCAATCATCATCTGTGTCTTCTGCCGCACCCACTCTGAGTCGTGCTCCCCCTCACTGTCTTCATCCAGTTCGTGCGGCTGAATGGGTAGGCAGGTCATGGTGTGGTGGTACAGCCTGCACAGGGAAGAAACACCAGTGCTCCAGTGGTTCAGTGGTTCAGTGTCCCAAGGGATGCAATAAGAGTCAGGTACTTATTCATTAGTCACTCATGTCTTTCTTTGCTAAACTCTGTTACTCCCTGGCTGCTTCTGTATTTCTTTATTCCTGTCACTTGTACTTGTTTGAGAGGGAAGTTTCAAGGCATTTATCGTTTCCTTTTGGCTAACTCTCTTGGATGTGCATGGGGATTGGCAACTAAGTGGGCCTTTTTTGACTCTTTTTGTTGCCCTTGGCCAGTTTTCTCCTCTCATAAGAAATTTTAAAAAATCCTTTGGGTTTTTAGTTATATTACAGAGAATTCTGAGTTTACGGAAGTCAACTCCTGGTGTTTTGTGGTAATGTCACTGGCAGTGCTTGACTCTACATTCCCTTTTGCTCAATTCTTTTTTTCATTTATCTACTTACTTTTTATCCATTGCATATCCTCCATATGTGTCTTTATTACAGATATAATAGTCATATATCCCAGGTATTTTCTTTATTTATACAATGTGGGCTTTTTATGGGAATTTATGGGCTAAAGGAGACCACCTAATGTAGACCTCCTATCTGAAAGTCCACCCCCTTTTGGGAACCATTACCCAGAATGGATGCCCAATCACCCTTTCAGACTGTGGCCAGGATTCGAACCAGTGCACTTAGGAATCTCTCAGCCCCCAAAGCACACATGGTACCACTGTACCACTCGGGTCCTATTAGAAAGCTTTAAAAGAAGGAAAGACCAATCAGTTTATGAATACTGAGGTAATAGGACACCAGAACATTTCAGAGAGTACAGCAGTCCCATAGCATACTTTCACCAACACTCACATCACTCTTCTTCTACAGTAGGCGCGGTTGATATATGCGCGGTGGGCGGAACACGTATAAAAAGTGCGCCTTACAAAATGCCCCTGCCATCATGTTAATTTTGGAGAGATCTGGCAACACTTTTACTTGGCAACTCAGTGATGCCGAGGCTACATCTCCCACACTGGACAATGAGCTCAGTGTGCCTCGCGCCTTGGTAAGGAGAAGATGTATGCCGCTTTATGTTTTTTTCTCCCACTGATTTTTTTGCAGGGCACACTTACTTTCAACCCCTCTACTGCCAACCATGCCGAAGAAAAAACAGCTCACAAAGGCTCAGATAGAGGTCATAAATGCGCTCTACAAGGAGGGGATGTCTAATCGGTGTATTGCCGAGAATATAGGAATTTCAGTCCGTACAGCTCAGTTATGGACCAAGAAAATACGTGACTCACGACCCGGTCCCCTCCCAACCCATAAGAAGGGGCCTGGGAAGAAAATGCTAGTTTCCAACAGGACCCTGAATGTAATCAAAAGGCAGGTGGAGTCCAACCCGACCCTTACAGCTAAAGACCTTAAGCAAAAAAACCCAAAGATACTTGGATGTGTGGCAATACGCACACTTCAAGATTACTTGCACAAAGTACTCAAGTACTGCAGATGTCGTGCTGTTCCCAAACCCTGGGTAACAAAAAACCATAGACAAGCAAGGGTCAATTTCACTCGTCAGTACCTACATTGGACTTTGGAGGAATGGAGGAAAGTACTCTGGAGTGACGAGAGTACCTTTAACGTGAGTGATGGCACCAGGAACTACGTGTACCGTAAACGCGGCAGCGACCCTCTGGATCCGCGGTACACACGTCACACCATTAAGCACCCTGATTCAGTCATGGTTTGGGGTTGTTTCTCCTACCATGGCCTGGGGCACTTAGTCTTCCTCCCAAAGAA
>CM035223.1:19548657-19556157 GCA_020233015.1 Callinectes sapidus | reverse complement strand
AGTGCTGAACATGAAGAAGGAACAAGAAAAATAGGGCAAATTGAAATATACCATGAAGAAATACAAATCAATAACCAGAAATATCATGAATGTTTAGACAAAAAGGGCAACATTCTACTCACACAGCTGGCCAAACACGTGAAGTCATAATGAACACACTGTTGCATAAAAGACAATCAATATCAGACTACTACCTCCACCCATCGAGCCAGCAGCTCTTACATCTCCATAGAGCTCTTAGCACAAAGAAGCTCTGGGTGCATTCTCAAACACTTCTGTGCTTCACCTTCACTATTTCAAATGCCTTTATTGAAATTGACACAAGTTTTTTAAAGGTGTTTTTACAGATCTAGAGGCAGAGTGACAAGAGTTTACCCTATTAACTGGAGAAACACTCTGGAAAACCCCACTAATTATTTCTATGGCCTTGCAAAATACAGGTGGTGAGAGAGCAAAGCGTTTCTGAATACATGCGTCAGTCTTGCAAATATTGTGTATAGAGAGTATTTCCTCACACCAATAAGGGAATGGTCAGTACCTACAGCAGTATCTAACCTCATCTAATTCATTTACTTCTTATAGTTTTTATGTTACCTTTCTATCTTCTGATATTACCTTGTTTGAAGTATTAATTCTCCCTTTTTTCACCTGTAACTGTTATGCACTGCTGCCTAATTCCACTCATCATCATCCTCGTCCATAAATATAGTCACTGCAATCTAAACTGGCATTTTTGTGTGACTTTGAGCTTGCTGGGGATTCTTCTACCATTGCCACATCACACTCTCCCTCTCTCTCTCTTTCTCCAACCCCGCTCCACCTCCTTAGAGTGTAAGGAGGTGGAGCAGCATTGGAGAAAGAGAGAGAGAGAGAGAGAGAGAGCGTGATGTGGCAATGGTAGAAGAATCCCCAGCAAACTCAAGGTCACACAAAAATGCCAGTTTAGACTGCAGTGACTATATTTATGGACGAGGATGATGAGTGAATTAGGCAGCAGCAGTGCTCACATAGGGACCGCCATGATTAGGTCTAACAGCCCCTTGCAGCTTCCCTCATTTACTTATGTTCGTATGACTACAATCAGGATTGAAGCAGCAGTGAGGAGGAGCTGCCAACACATACCCTGAGGCCTGGGCTTGGTGGAAGTGCTATTAGCCAACACCACATCGAGGGGCTTCAGTGGCTGGAGACGAGGCCGTTCCGGTGCCGGGCTGGATGTCTCGTTGGTCCAGTTGAGAGTGAACTTCAGCACTGGGATATGGTTGAAGATGCCATCCAGTTTCAAAGTGCTAATCGTCTCCCAGCCAGCCACCTTTTTGGGGCTGGAGCGGCAGAGAGGAAGGCTGTCTCCGTCCGCCCCAGCCTGTAGCTCCAGGACCAGCTCGTAGTGTCCCGGCGTCAAGAGAGAACGTCCGTGGCGGTCAAACATCACCAGTTCGCCGCAGTACGTCGACCCAACGCCGCCATTTGAAGCATCGCCGTTCTGTGTGGCCATAGTGTTGTTGTTGTTGTTGTTGTTATTGTTGTTGTTGTTGTTGTTGTTATTGGGGGTGTTGGCAGTGTTGTTGGCGATGTTTGCTTCCTGTGCGTCCTGCGATGAGCTGCGGCTGACGCGACGCCGCTTCATGAGGGGCTCCCCCGCTGTGTGGGGGACAAGGGCAGACGTCAGCCAGTGGTAGGGCAGGGAGGGACGGCCGGGCAGCAGGGGAGGGAGGGAGAGGGAGAGGGAAAGGGAGAGAGAGAGAGAGAGAGAGAGAGAGAGAGAGAGAGAGAGAGAGAGAGAGAGAGAGAGAGAGAGAGAGAAAATGTAGGCAAACAGACAGGAACCTCTCTCTTTATCTACAAGAGAAATAGAAAGACTACCAATACTAAGCATTAGACATCAAGATAATACATGATCAGAGAGAGAGAGAGAGAGAGAGAGAGAGAGAGAGAGAGAGAGAGAGAGAGAGAGAGAGAGAGAGAGAGAGAGAGAGAGAGAGAGAGACCATCCTTGTCTTTTTAAATAAAATGCTGGATTTGCCATTCATAATAAAAATATTTACACAAAAAGAATAAAAAAATCAAACAAACCAAAACACACACAAAACAAACATACTTTACTATTTTCTTGGAAAGGAAATAGACATGAGTCAAAAGAAAAAAAAGAGTAAAATGAATTCATGCAGAGAAAAATAAGAATCAAATATAAACATAACAAAACAAAAAGCAACACACACACACACACACACAGACACACACACAAATGCACTCACCATTCTCCTGGTCATGCACAAGTGTGACCCGGAACACCATGACATAAGATTTGACCTGGTGTCCGTTGCTCCAGGTGAAGCTATGGGTTGGTATACTGATGGTTGGGTAGCACCGACCACCACCACCACCACCACCACTGCTCTCTACCGGGTTGATAGACACATCTTGCGTTCCCACAGACACCTGATAGAAGAGAAAGATGTGTGAGAGAGAGAGAGAGAGAGAGAGAGAGAGAGAGAGAGAGAGAGAGAGAATGATGTGAGCAACTCTTGTCAAATTCTCAAATGCAAGAGATAACTGGTACTCTCACTCATTCATTCCTCTCTCCCTGGTAAACTCTGGCACTCCTTACCCGCTTCTATATTTTAAAGACATTTTTCCCTGACTTTCAGCTAACTCTTTTTGAAATTTACGGGCAAAATAGTGAGCTTTTTATTTTCGTCATTTTTGTTGCCCTGAGCCAGCTTCCCTCTCTTACATCAAAGAAAAAAACAAGTCAAGATATAATACCAATGAAGTGCTGGGACTGTGTATAGAGGTGAAGGAAAGAAAAGGATGATTGATGAAGGAAAGATAGGAGAGAAAGTGGTTTGCATGAAGGACACTGTTGAAGGAAAGGAAAGAGATAATTGATGAAAGAAAGGAACAGAGGATTGATGAAGGAAAGGAAAGGATTGAGGCAGTGAAGGAAAGACAGGAGAGAGTGTTCAGATATTGGGGTGTTTTTAAAGAAGATTGGAGAAGTTTATGAATGAGGATGATAGGTGGAAATAGGTACAGGGATTGCCACAAATAGATCTAATGGCCTCTTGCAGCTTCCCTCATTGTAGTATGTTCTTAAACCCCAAACACCAAAACCACTAGTGAATGTAAAACTCTCTCCCACCACAATGCTAAAAACATGCTTGAAAACAACACTAACTTCCATTACAGCCTATCAATCTCTCACCAGAATCATGAAAACACAATGGAAATCCCAAATAACTTCTACTGGTAAACGATCACAAATCACAAAGACACGGCTGAAAATTCCAACAATTTCCACCACAGCTGATTGAATCCTCACTACAGTATTGAAAACATTACTGAAAACAAGACAATTTCCTAACCTAACCTAACCAACAATTTCCACCAGTGTCCATTGAATCCACACTACCATCTTGAAAACATCCCTGAAAACCCAATAAATAATTCCCACTGGAGCCTCCCTGATAGAGAAAGCCACTGTATGAAATTCTTTTGCATTGAGATGTGGTCTGTTCAGTGAAGAGGAGAGGAGAGGAGAGGAAGGCGTACCTGCATGAGAGGAGCCGAGGATTCTTTGCGCTTCTTGTGACACATTTTCACGATGAATGTTTCCACTCGGGCCACGTCCCCCGACACTCCCTCCACTGTAAGGAAACAACCAGGCCAATGTATCAGTAAGGATGAGTCATACAGGAAGATGCAAGGAACATTAACAGTTGCAGGAGGACTGTAGGTGGCAGGAACCCTCTATTCACTCTATTCAAATGGCCAAAGGAGAGGACTGCAATGCAAGTTAACATGTTACCCGCGTCTTGGTCCACATGTGTACCAACAGCTGTTTTTCTTTATGGGGAGTGTTGCCATCTCACGGGTAATGTGTTAAGGGGAGATTTTAGTGGTTCCTGAAATTTTAGAATGTATAAGTGATGTCAACATATCACTCACTCATTGAAATGGGCAAAGGAGAGGACTGTGATGCAAGTTTAGGGAAGTCTTTACTGGTTCCTGAAATTTTTGAATGTATAAGTGATGTCAAAATATCACATATTCTTTTTTGGACTCTTAATAACATTGACTTCACTTCTAAAATGTACAAATTGTGCTAACATATCAATACATGAATAGGTTTGTATTGTCAACAGGGATTTTAATATTTACTGGTAATCTCTGGTAAACTCTGGAACTTCCTGCCTTCCTCTGTATTTCCAACTTCCTGACTTGACTTTAAGAGGGAAGTTTCAAGACATTTGCCCCTCACTTAGGACGAACTCTGTTGAACTTTCAGGGGACTGGCAATTAGTGGGATTTTTATTTTCACTATTTTTGTTGCTCTTGGCCAGCTTCCCCCTCTTACATAAAAAAAAACACATGCAGGGTAACACAGATACTTCAAACACAAACCACCAACACAAAAACATAAACCAAGGGTGTAAAATATGAACTGACACACCAACACACACACTCACACACACATACATACATACACACCACCACCACCACTGCAGACCTCTCTATCAACCCCAAACCAGAAGTACAATTTGATTTGAAACTGCAGTGTTTTCTACCAATCACTCCCACCACTGATACACTGTGGAACTCCCTGCCTGCTTCTGTATTTCCAACTTCCTATGACTTGACTGTATCTAAGTACACTCATCACCCTGCTATCACAAGTTTCACTATTGCAGGAACACCAAAAGACACATTTAAATGGCTAACGTGCATCTCAATTGGAACTATCGCGACTCATGAACTCGCCTATCCAGATGGCTACGTCATACTACTTGGCCAGACTCACTTGCTGATTGACTGAGTTTGAGTGACATATTTGGCTGTGACTGGCTGGCACACTCTTGCTACCCCCTCCTCTGCCACCCACGGTTCTCAGACGTATGATAATTAGCATACAAATACAGTACAATAATTTAGCACACTGTAAGACAAAAAATAGTGTGTACGATAATACAATAATTTGCACTTTTGTACAATAATTTATACTTTTCTTGAAATAATTCCTTTTGGAAATAATGCTGTGAGAATATATTCTACTGATAAGAGAGAGAGAGAGAGAGAGAGAGAGAGAGAGAGAGAGAGAGAGAGAGAGAGAGAGAGAGAGAGAGAGAGAGAGAGAGAGAGAGAGAGAGAGAGAAGAATGGGGGAGGAGGGATGGCGAGTGGCTGGAGGAGGGAGGAAGTGGGGTGGGGTGGCCTACTCGGTCTGTTTGTGTATCGAATGGGAGTGGATAGGGATGGAGTGAGGGGGGAGGGGGGAATACTACGCGATCTGTTCTTGCATTTAGTGCATGAGGGGGAGGCAGGGACCCAGGGAAAGCCTGTTTAGTTTTCATCAGGACTCAGGAGTTTCACAGCAAAGTACAGTCATACCTCTACATATGAGTTTAATTTGTTCAACAACTGAGCTTGTACTGTGAAATAGCTCATATGGTGGAACAGGATTTCCTATTCAAATACATGTACAACTGAATAATGCGTTCCAACACGAAAAAAACATGCAAATTAAAGTTTAGTAATACCGATGTACACTGAAAGAAAGTCAACATTAATAAGCAAAACAATGATAAATGATATTTGTTATCAAAATAAATATTGTAAATACAGATAATGTAAATAAATAAACAAATAATATAAATATTAAGTGATAAAAAATGTACGTAGATTAACTTGCACGGTGGAGGCGTAAGGAGGGAAGGAGTGAAATCAGCTGACGAGAATTAAATTTACATAATAATCATAATGAAATTAATGGAAACATAGAAACAACTTATCACTAGTTTTTTTTTATCTTTTCTGTTTTAACTTTTTTATATTTATTTATTATTTTATTTTTTCATTCACTGTGAACTAGTGGTGGCTTGGCATAACTAAATGCTCGTGGCTCATGTGGTGAATATTTCCTCATATCCTGGGCAACGATTAGGCTCAATTCCCAGCTTGTATTTTGAAAAATTTGTATCCTGAAGCACTCGTATTTACAGGTATGACTGTAAATAAGTTTTATGTTATGTCCATTTTTTATGCATTTCATGTCTATGTTTACTTTTTACTATCACAATGTGAACGATATCTATGAATTATGATCAAATGAGGGGAAAACGAGGTGCAAATATGTTAAATCATGCTGCCACTCTGGTGGGTCAGGACCAATTCTATTTTTTCCCCTTACTTCTTAACAACGGCTATCGCATTTTTAGTTATTGCGGCGATGTTAAGGGACCAATTTTCCGCCATAGCTGGGGGTTGAGTGTAGTTTCAAGACATTTATCCCTTTCTTTTGGCTAACTCTCGGAACTATTAGGGAACTGGCAACTAAGTGGGCTTTTTTTTTTTATTGTTTTATGTTTCTCTTGGCCAGTCTTCCCCTCTTCCATGAAAAAAAAAAAATAAATAAATACTTACGTTTGTCGTCGTGAAAGCCGGTGAACGCAATGTTGAGGTAACTGGCCGGCCGCTCCCCTTGCCTCTCACTCTTCTGTGTCACCTGCAACACAGTCACATAAACAGCCAACTGCACCACCACTTAACTCTTCCTCTGCAATGTACACCACAACTCAGACCTAAAGCAATGATATCTTAACAAACACCAACGAGAAAGAGAGAAAAGATCATTAACGAGAGTATATTGAACAGTCTTTAGTGAGTAGAATGATTTGAGTTGGCTGAGAATTCATGCAAAAAATGTCTGAGGTGGTATGGTCATTAATATGGAAGATGAACCTAATTGCAGGAAAATTGTTAAAACTTTACCTCCACCACACTTATCATGGTCTCACTACACTCAAACGTACATCATCTATCACACTTAATATAAAATAGTACTGTACTTACCTCCTCTTTCCAAACAAAGATATATTCTAGAACACTTTAGTATCAAATCACTACTTTCCAAAGGCTCTAATTGACATTACACAAGGTATTATGAGTGTTTTTACAGTTTTAATGAGAGAATAATGACATTTCTACATTATAAGAGGAATAAACACTCTTGAAAACCAGGTAACCATTTATTTTTACATAATAAGAGGGATAAATACTCTTGAAAATTAAGCTAACCATCTTTGGGGCCTATTGAAAACAGTTGTGTTGAGAGAGCAAAGAGTTGGTGAATAAAGAGCACCATTTACCTCTCCACACTTAAGGTTAAAGTTGAGGAGGGGTCATCCAATACCTTTTCCAAGAGGCCGTCCAGTTTAAAGGTCATTCTGTTTTTGTGGCTCCGACTCATCCTCCCTCTCATGTAGTAGAGTGTTCGTTGCAGGAATATTGGCTGACAATGGAAAGAAATTGATGTTCATTAGGGGGGAACGGGAAACACATGGGCGAGTATTTGCCTAGATGTATTTACCAGATTTACATGGCCTGAGTTGCATTAGGTGAGAGAGAGAGAGAGAGAGAGAGAGAGAGAGAGAGAGAGAGAGAGAGAGAGAGAGAGAGAGAGAGAGAGAGAGAGAGAGAGAGAGAGAGAAAATGAGAGAGGGGG
>CM035223.1:19520303-19548557 GCA_020233015.1 Callinectes sapidus | reverse complement strand
AGAGAGAGAGAGAGAGAGAGAGAGAGAGAGAGAGAGAGAGAGAAAAAATTCCAAAATAAAATTTTATAGGGCCTGAGTTAGTTTAGATTAGCTGAGAGAGAGAGAGAGAGAGAGAGAGAGAGAGAGAGAGAGAGAGAGAGAGAGAGAGAGAGAGAGAGAGAGAGAGAGAGAGAGAGAGCATATTTACCTCGTTGAGGTCTACAGGGCCGAGTTAATCTGGTGTGGTCTTGTCTCTGTTTCTCTACTTACCTAATCTTTCTTTGAGTTTGTGCACACTTGTTGCTGTTATTATTTCTTCTGTTAAATTATTCCAAACACCAATACTCCTGTGTGGAAAGCTGTGTTTCTTTGTGTCCTTCAGGCATTGTCTTTTCCTTAGTTTCATTGAATGTCCTCGTGTGTGTGTGTGTGTGTGTGTGTGTGTGTGTGTGTGTGTGTGTGTGTGCGTGTGCGTGTGTGTGTATGTGTGTGTGCGTGCCTGTGTGTGTGTGTGTGTGTGTGTGTGTGTGTGTGTGTGTGTGTGTGTGTGTGTGTGTGTGTTTTATTCAGTTATATTTACCTAGTTGTATTGTACAGGGTCAGGACTAAAGCTCATTTGTCATGGCTCAGTACCAATGGTTATTTTATTTTTCTTTACATTTGCTCACACTGACACCTTTGACAACCTCCTCACTTTAACTATTCCAGAGTCCAATGCCTCAATGCCCAAACTATATATCTTGATGTCACTGAGATATTTACTCTTGTTCATCTTGTTTCTGTCCTCTCTCTCTCTCTCATACATGATGTTGTTCCCTCATCCATGTGGATCTCCAACACTTGTCTGTCTACCTTTTCTAATAAAGTTTACTAATTTGTACTTTGTTATCAAGTCTCCCTTTTCTCTTCTCTCTTCAATAATATTTCTTTCACTTGCTCATCTTAAATCTTTTCCTTCAGTATGCTGTCAGTTGAAATGGGCAATATTAACTTTCCTAGGAAGAAAAAGCTCTTACTATTACATGAAGATGAGAAAATCTTTCATTTGCTGAAATTGCTAGACAAGAAGCATTAAAAAATTCAGTATTGAGTCACCCTGGTCACTGCTGACACAATGCTGCCTCATGCTGCTCCACATCATAAATCTGGGTGTGGGCGGCATAGGAAACAACGTAAAAGCAATAATAAATAAAAAAATGCTGAAAGGGAAATTTTGGAGAATTTATTAATTTCTGCCACAAGCCTCAACAAAACCAGGCAACCTTGCTGAAAGACATATCACTGTGTACCCCACCACACCACTAGTTAATGTTAAGCTGCTAACACGAATACCAACAGAAAAAAGTACCCACAAAAAATGGATTAACTTTGCTAAAAAAAATCCATCACTTAACCACTGAACAATGAAAAAGAAAGTAACAATCAATGACAAAATACTTTTCATTGCATTACACTGAGGCGAGGCAGTGTAGTACATTGTCCAAGTGACTGACAGTAGATCACACAATAATAAGGATCAACCATTCACGCTCACCCTGTCTTGGAGCCAATAAATTGTGTACATATATTGTGTATACGTATATAGTGAAAGTGAAATGAAAAGGAAAAGCTAGTGGGAGATAATGAATCAGAGCACTGTGTGCTACAATAATGGAAAAGTTTTAGTGTCAAGGCTGCTGTTGATTTAGTAGTGTCATGCTGGAATGATGTCACACCTGCAACCATTAACCATGTGTGGCATAATCTGCTTGAGGTCATGCCAGACAACAGAAAAGCTTGGCTACCAGGTGAGCCACAAACAGCTGAGGCAGAGGTGGAGGCTGCTGTGTTGGAGGTTCGTCATATTCCTGGGTCTGGTTTTGTCGAGACCACTGGCGACGACATCCGTGAAATGTTACGACCCAATACACACGGTGCACAAGACATGCTGTATGAGGTTGCCTTATGTGACGAAGGCAGTTCAGAGGAAAATGAGGAGTCGACTGGTGTTGAGAAGAAAGGACTGCCTATCAGTGAGATCAAGAGGCTGCTAGAATATGGCCTCCAAATTCGACACATATTGGAGAAGGACACTCACCAATAATGAGGGCAAGATAGCTGCTATAGCTCAGGCTCTATCCTCCTATGAGGAAATGTACCAGACTCACATAAACACCCTCAAACGGCCTAAAATATTGGATCATCTTGAGTAAAAAACAGCTGCCAAGCCTGCTGCCACAGGCAATCCTCAGCCTCTCTCTGAGGAAGAGAGTGAAGATGATGAGTTCACTGGCTTTGTGAATGATCTGACTCAAGGTAGGGGTGGTGCAGACCAGTAGCACACCACCAACGCCCCACTCACCCTCTTACGCCTCGCCTTGCAATCAACACACAAAGGCAAATAAGTCTTTTGATATGTCTATTTTTATGTATTTCATGTCTATGTTTACTTTATACCATCAAAAATGTGAATGATATCTATGAATTATGATGAGATAAGGGGAAAACGAGGTGCCAATATGTTAAATCATGTTGCCACTCTGGCAGGCGAGGACCAATTCTATTTTGTCCCATTACTTAATAATAATGGCTATCTCATTTATAGCTATCGCAGTGATGTTAAGGGACTAACGTGTGTGTGTGTGCTACAGTAGAGCTTAATGTTTACCACAGGGTTATAGGTTGCACAAAGCAACCCCTTGATTTAGGAACCTCAAAATTAGTGCACCATTATAAACATGATGGTGACGTCATCTCTGACTCACAACACTGTCAGTAAACATTCGCCATCTGTGACAAGAGGTGTTCACCCTGTCAAGGAGCCAATAAATTGTGAATATTCCTATTTGAATATGTGTGTGTGTGTGTGTGTGTGTGTGTGTGTGTGTGTGTGTGTGTGTGTGTGTGTGTGTGTGTGTGTGTGTATGAAATTCGATTTGAGTCGTTTTTGTTTTTTGCGACCTCTTCAAGAAGGTATTCCCCATGTTGTAGATAAATGTTAAAAAATACTTAAGCTATTTAAATATCTGGGTATATGATAGTAGAATATCCAAAAATATATGATAAGCAGTACACCACCTTTTCTGTGAAATATTACAAAATCTGATGAATCTGGCAACTGCACCTGGAGTTTGAGTCCTCTCCTCTTGGCAGAACATGATGCATCGTCATACACTGGAATCTCATTTACAGAACATCCACTTCTTATGAACAAATCAGTTTTCCGGCACAATTTAGAACACTCACACTTGCTTTATCTCCCACACCATAATTTGGTTCTTGGACAAAGTCACTGGATTTCAAGTATGTGTTAAACAACATGGCAAAAGGTGCCACTCATCAGGATTGATGAGTCAGAGTCGCATTTCTAAGAACAACACAAGTCAGAGTCAGGGTGAGAGGTGGAGCACAAATCTTTTTATCCAACTCTGACTTATAAAGTGCTTGTTTTTCAGTGCTGCCACCAGACACCACTGTGCATGGACCCTACTTGGGTAGAACTTTTTTTTATGGCTGGGCATATGGTGCCTGTGGGCCATATGGGAGTCTGGCATTGCCGTCTGGCATTGCCTTCATTCTTTTATGTTAAGTACAAGTAAGTCCTTTGTCAACCACAGACTCAGAGGGAACCTGTGATGAAGATGACTTTGAGAGTTTCTAGATTAACAAGATCACAAGAGTAAAGCAAGAGCAAAAAGGCATAAACTTGAGGAAACTGCTAAAACTTAACCTTCACTGGATAAAGGCTTAGCAACTTTCAAGCTCAAGTTCCATGATGCATTAAAGCAGGTGGAACAAATAGACAGAAAATCAAAGTTGGATGTTCATGAAGCCATAAAGCAATATCCTGTGATAGTGAAAGAATCTGCTCTGCTGGTATCGACATTTCCTTCAACACAAGTAAGTGCTGAATGTCTGTGTTCAGCACTAAGGGTCATCAGGACACACCAAAGGGCTGCAATGAACGAGAAACTCACAGAAGCCATCTTGTTTTTTTGAGCAAATCATGAAATTTTCATTTTCGAATTTCAATCATGTAGTTTATATCTAAATAATTCATAGTTTTTTATGTTTTTAATGTCTATAAAAATAATTTTTATTTAGATTTATGTTTCAATCCAATTATCAACATAGAATACAGAGCATCATACTCAAGAAATATCAAATGTTTTATTATATACTATAAAGTTTCGTTGGTGATTGATGTGCTCCCGGCAGCAATGATCTCAGTGATATGCAACACAAACTGAGAAAACACTGATTGAACTTTGAATATCTCACCAGTCTGTCTGTCTGTCTGTCTAAGAGATTGTCACACTGTGAGTGGATGGATCAAAGGATTCAATAAGGGGGATATAAATAAGGTACTTTTGGTTAGTACTTCAAATAGAACGAGATCGAATGGTTACAAGCTAGAAAAATTCAGATTTAGGAAAGAGATAGGGAAGAACTGGTTCACAAATAGGGTGGTAGATGAGTGGAATAGGCTCAGCGGGCATGTGGTGAGTGCTAAATCTATTGATTGTTTTAAAAAGAGGTTGGATGAGTTCATGGATAGAGATGATAGATGGTAGAGGATATATTCTTTTTAGATTCACAGGAACTACCTCGAGTAGGCCAACAGGCCTTTTGTAGATTCCTTATTTTCTTATGTTCTTAATCTCTCACAGAGACAGACAGACAGACTGGTGAGATATTCAAAGTTTAATCAATGTTATCTGGATGTCTGGTACTAGTGTCAAGGAGTCAGTGTCAGAGTTGGCATCCTATGAATACTGTACTAATTTCTAGTTTCTATAAATATTCCCTATCTTTCCTTACTATATATTTAGAAAACGGAGACAAAAAATAAGACAGTAACTGAATCTTTGGAACAAGGTAAATGTGATCCCAATAAAGTGTCTTGATGTAAATAAACATCACTATTTCCATCCACCACATCCACTCTGTTGGTAAGTAGCTTTTCTCAACACCAACATGTCTAAGGTCCATATTCAGAAACGCCTTGCTCTCTCGCCACAACTATTTTCCAAGGCCACAGAGATGATTAGCGGGGTTTTCAAGAGTGTTTTTCCAGTTAATAATGTAAAAATCCTGTTGCTTTGCCACTAGAAATGTAAAAAACACCTTAAAAAAACCGTGTTAATTCAAATAAAGCCTTTTGAAATAGTGGAGGTGAAGCACAGAAGTGTTTGAAAATACAAGCCAAAGTATTACAATCATCTTCCTTTGTCAGTGAGTGTGTTGCTCGTCTCTGTCACTGTATAAGCCTCCACTCACTACACTGGTGACACAGAGAATGTCTAAACAATGTCTTCTAATGAGTTCCCTGCCACTTACAGCCACTTTCTTAAACGAATAATGGCATCCCAACGTCCCACAATACACTGGTGTTAAAACAGATTTGAAAGGTTTACATTGAGAAAAAGGGTCAGGAATGTATCAAAAAGAGAAATGGATGTATCACCTAACCTAACCTAACTTAATCTACCCAACTCTGAAAAATGCAATTAGGAATGTCAGAATCCCACAGTTTATTTAAGACTACAGGTACAAGTTCACTCAATACACTTTTGGGAGATAAATAATTTCCAAGTAGATGTTGTGTAGCAACTATTCTAGTTAAGACAGGGTGGAGGGTGGTTAGAGAGGAGTTAATCCAGTTGACATTGAATCCTATGGGGAATATATACAGTTATCATTTCCAAACGTTTTCAAATCAAACAGCATTCACAAACAAACAAAGTGAGTTTGAGAAACAAGGTTTCACTGTACTTTATCAAGCCAATTTCCATTTCAGAGCAGTTACCTACATTCAAAGATAAAAGCTATACTATAAACAGAAATGTATAAGAAAGACTCAAACATGCACTAAAATAAACAAAAAGCATGCAACAAACTTCAATGAAACAGAATCTATGAATAAATAAAATCAACATTCATAGCTGAAGGAAAATACAATTATATGATTTATTGTTGATTGGTACAAGTGAATAACAATATTTGCAAGTCTCCAGCAGAGGTAACCCAGTCTTGCATCAGACACACATACACACACCCATATATACAGAGCTGGATGATATTAATCATTGGTTCTTTTGAAAGTTTAAAAACATTTCTTTAGAACAAGCCACCAAATTCAAAATCATTTATAGCCAATTTTCTGGCTTTAAATGATTGAATATTGCAGTGAAATGATGACTGTCAGTGAAGGCCAGCCACACCACAGCTATGTAAGGCTCCTGTGAAAACCTTTCTGGCCGAGTGTTGGAAAATATTAAACTTGGCCAAAGACAGAGCAGAGTCACAACATAACAGATTCAAACAGGAAACAGAGAGAATGCAGTACTCACACTCAAAACATTCCGTGACCTGAGGTACCGGTATATTTGTGTTGGCTCTGCAATACAATAAAAGGTGACAATAGCATCTAGTTATGTCAGTCATACTGGCCTTAGACAGAAAAAAAAAAGTCACACAAGAACAAGGTACCATCCTCAATATAGTACAGTAAAAAGAAGAAAATAGAGAGAGATCATCTAAATATTTAAGTATCTCTCAACCTCCCTCTTGAAACCTTGTTTTAGTTAACGTCAGAGTCACACTGGCCTAAGACAACAACAAAACCAATACATAAAAACAAGGCGTTATTCTCAATATAGTACAGTAAAACGAAAGAGAGAAAAAAAAAAAGACAAACAAAATATTTAAGTATCTCAACTTCCCACTTGAAACCCAGGAAGAAATGCAACAACAGACATATAATGCCAGAGTTTACCAGTTAAAAAGATACACAAGACTGAGAACACTAGCTGACTTCTGGATTTGAAAGGTAGGCAGAATAACAGTGTGATGTTACAGTGCCACTAATACTCTCAATCACCCTAACCTAACCTTGCTGACTGTACTAAATGCCACACAAGCAACCAAGAGAAGGAATGAGCAAGACACTGGAGAAACATGAAAGTAATGAAAAAGAAGAGTATTTCTTTACTACTTCAGTCTCAAGTTGGCTTTTCTTATCCTTCTCATCTATTGGAGCTTTCCATACTTAATAATCTGCACTGAACCCCATACACAGCCCCCGCAAATCATTTATAATGGTTAGGTTAGTCAACTTGAGATTGGAGTAGTAAAAAAAATACCCAAAATGAGACTGGTGTAGTTGTAAAAATTTACCAAGAAAATGATAAGGATAAGGATGAGGATAAGAAGGATGAATAAGCAGTGTGAGACGAGAATTAGAGATACACAGGATTGAGACAGATGAAGACGAGTTATTATAAGTGGACAGGGTGAGAGAAGTAAGGCCAACGAATAAATAAGGATACAGTAAAAGAGGGAGGGACTGGAGAAACATGAAGGTAACGAGTGAGAAGGATAAGTCAGCGATGTGATACGCGGATAAGTCATTTAGAAGGACGACAGGGTGAAAGGAACATGGCCAACAAATGCAGAAAGACAAGGTAAAGGGAAAGGATGAACACACTGAAGGGGTACGGTGAATAAGACACACAGGATGAAAAGAAAAAAACAAACATTAGAGAATAGCAAAGACAGTAGGAATAGGGTGAATGAAAAACGACATTGTTAAGGGTCTCCTGATTTACATAACTTCTGAGCATTAAGAATTTCCCTGGCAATGAATGAAAAGGAAAAGATGCCTAGAGGAACAATACTGTGGCTAAGATGAGTTTGGCGACGAGTGAAGCCAGATTAGAATGAGGGAGGAAAGAGGCACTCACTCTCAAAGGCCTGCAGGAACAACTCGTGGTCAGCCTGCACCTCCTGGCCTGGTTTATCTCCCCCGAGCGACTCCTTCTTCTTCTGCGGCATGTTGGCTCCTCACCCGCGGCTCTCGCTCGGCCACGCCTCAAAATTCTGGGAGCAGTCGCCAATTTTGTGCCTTTGTTTATATTGTTTACCGCGCAGACCTTCCGCCATGCCATCCAGTACCGCGGACTGTTGTCTTCCTAGTACTCTTCATATTTCATGCAGCAGTTGGAGCTTTAAATACCTCATTCTTGTGATTTGCGTATTTTTCTTGTATTTTGAAAGGAATCTTGTTGAGTATTTTTGGTCTAAATTTGTTACTTTTTTGGAATGGGTAGTACAAGTGTCAGGATTGCCCCGAGTCGATCTCCCGCGTTCAAGAAAATGCAATCACCATGCGCACAGCTTACCTCTGCCTTCTCTGCAGCGGGGTACACGCTACCAAACATGCCAGTCCGGCCAGCGTGTTTGTTCAAACATCGCCACAGACTGAAACGGATGGTTGATCAAACGTCAGTATGCCTGCCGAGAACGTCCCTTCAACATGAGCAAGGAGAAAGCGTGCATCGCTATACTTTTAACTATAGCCACAGAAACACCTGTGAAACGAAAGAAGAGTAGAGTAGCTATGGATGAAGGAGTGGTACAAGAAAAAGTGTAAGCTATCTGAGTGCCTGCTAAACGAGGTGATAGATAACATCACCCCAGGACTACAAGAATTTCTTTAGAATGGACCATGATACCTTCACACATCTATTGACAATGGTCAGACCCAAGAATCCTTGGTTGAGAAAAGAAAGACACGCAACTTGATATACCACCAAGTGAACGACTAACAAGTACACTTCGCTTTCTTGCAACAGGAGGTTCTTTTGAAGACCTGTCATTGTCTCAGTCCCATAAATGACAACTTGAGAGAAAGAGAAGGGATCAGGCAAACTGAAAGAATAAGTTAAATAAACATATATAGTCACTGATATTATTTTTTACCGTGATATTAATATATATAAGTAGTCCCATGCAGTCCATCATGTTTTATTATATATTGCTACTGTTTCGGTAACCTCCTTTCTCACACCCTCTCTCTGCCCCCAACAGCATGCCTCAGGCCACAGGGTTCACACAGGCCACACTGGTGCACAAGCAGGGCAAGACTGGGCCTGGGGGGCGGGGAGGGGGGGAAGGGGGCTCGCGTAACTTCCACACAGTTCGGATGGGCAACTGTAGCGAAGTGTACCTATAGCAACTCAAAATGGGGAGACAAAACATACACACAATGTTCACTTTGGCCAGTTTAATGCAAAACACCATAAAAAAAAAAAAAAAAAAAAAATGGTCTCGCTTCTCCGACACCCGTCTCTCTCTCTCTCTCTCTCTCTCTCTCTCGTCCTAGACACGTTTCTTCTTTGTCTACTCTCAAGCCTGCCACGCACATACAGACACACATACACAAGTACACGGCCTCCCATACAAGGGTTTGTAACAATATCTTAAATATTGTATGGCAATGTTACTCAATATTTACATTAATTAATGTATCGTGAGAAGTGGACATTATAAATAAAGGTAATTAAACACTGAACTGTGGGTTGCACAAAAGATCTGCTGTCGACCTATGATCATTATTTGCTGCGGGAATACTATGGAATTTGAAAATAGAATTATTCTGATTTAAAGGAATGACTGGCCAATTCCTATGGAGCGTCCCCAGACAACCTTCAAACAGAATGTCATTTATGGCCTTTCTAGCGAGAATTTGCTGCTCATCGCTTAATTTCCGAAATTCATGTGCCCAAGGCATGAACGTCATCCTCATCCTTTTTGAAGTGTTCACATGAAAGATGCCACTGAAAACGCCTCATGACTCACTCTTCCTCACTCTACTTTTTTTCAAAGCATGTGACTCCGCCTTCGACTTTTAGTTGTGTGAACCTTTTGTAGTTTACGGGTTATCGAAGAAAAAGTACTTGTAAAATAGAATGATAGAATATTTGCAGTGTTGCTTGCTAATGGCATAGGACTATAACAATATTGAGGAGGATTTGGTTATATTTTTTATGGTGGTGCTCTGAAACCTTTGGGGGATCGAACACAGCCTGAGCCTGCCACAGGCACAGCACAGGAACAGGGAGGACGCAGTCGTGTCTTGTCTGTCTCTGCCGCGTTGTCATAGGACAACGCGCAGAAATGTCCCAACAAGTATATACTGAATATCAAGCAATCACTTGTAGTATAACGCCTTCTCTGGCATGTTGTGCCCTAATGGTTAATGGGTATATTGTCTGTATTACTTAAACTGTAGGAAAATGTGATACGACAAGCGACACCCAGGACCTTCAGGGCATTTTTTTTTTTTTTTTTTTTTTTGCCTCCAGTATATATTTGGTCCCAAATACCGCCATTGGCACTCGCGTATTACTAAACACCTTCTTACACTTTGTAGATTTACGTGTGACATCTGTGATCGGATTATTGCGCAAAGAAGGACGCAGATCGTTGCTTCAAGGACCACGTGGATGTGTACCTCCTCCCTAGTGTTCCTGGCCCTTCATGTAGTGGTGAGTGTCTTCATTAATTTTTTGAAGGTGCATGGCTGTTGAAACTACTGACTAAGAATACTATACCAAAATTAGAAGACCGACACCGTTTCCAACGGTGAATGTAGACGCCGGCTGAGCACGGGATTTTCCCGTGAGCTACGTTGTCGGGTTTCCACAGGACCAATCATCGTTATAACACCCAGCAGGTGAAAAGGTCCAGCGGCAATCTCTCTCTCTCTCTCTCTCTCTCTATATATATATATATATATATATATATATATATATATATATATATATATATATATATATATAGAGAGAGAGAGAGAGAGAGAGAGAGAGAGAGAGATCATCAGAACATTGATGTTAACTGTAAAGGATGAGTTATTTGCTTCCCTCCTGGATGAGGGAGTGACCGAGGAGTGGCTTCTCTTTGATCTAAGTGACCTCTGACCCTACCCATAAGCAGCAACCAAGGTATTCACGAAAGAGTGAACTTTGGTTAGTCAGGTAGAGATAGGAGATAGATTTGATGAAAGTGATAATTATGAAATCAGATTCAACGTTAAGAAGAACGGAATGTAGCTTTAATGCCAGATTTTAGAAAAGCCAATGATCAGCCTTAGAATTCACCTACAGAGTGTAAATTGCGAGGAAATAGGAGTAGGCAGAGGGGAGGATCGAGAAAATGAAGTAGAGAGGTAGTATAGCTAGAGAAATTCAGATGGCACAAGAGCAATATTTACCAAAGAGGAGGATAAGATCAAGTAGAAATTACCCAAAGTGGATGAACAACAACATAAAGAGGGATATAGGATTAAAAGATGGCTTGATAGGAGGATTAAAATGGGGAAGCACACATCAAAGGACAATATAATGAACTAGCTAGGAAAGTTAAAAAAGGCATTAGGACTGCAAAGAGGAATTATAAAGTTAAAATAGCTAGGGATGCCCAGAAGGATCCAAAGGGTTTTTACCAACTATATAAGGCTAAAGCTAGGAAAGGAATAGGACCTCTTAAAGGAATGGATGGAAGTTTGATAGATAAAGGGGAGGAAATAAGTAAGGAATTCAGTAATTACTTCCTATCTGTATTTACACAAGAGGAGCCAGATGAAGAGCTAGAGCTAGAACAGATTTTTAGAGGCCAAGAGGCTGATATATTAAATGACATATGCATAGGTAGGGAAATGGTTAGAAAGGAGATAGATAAGCTTAAGAAGACTAAATCGCCAGGACCAGACGATATTTTTCTGAGAATTCTTAAGGAGTGTAGGGAACAACTAGATGAGCCCATTGCAAGGATATTCAGGAATTTGTTAAATACGGGAATAGTTCCCAGGTTATGGAGGCAGGCAAATGTAGTTCCCATATTCAAAAACGGGGATAAGGCAGAAAGTAGTAACTGCCGCCCAATTAGTTTGACATCAGTAGTTGGGAAGATGTTAGAAGCTATCATAGCAAAGGCAATTAGGAAGCACTTGGATAACCATAAACTAATTAGACACAGTCAACATGGGTTCAGCAAGGGGAAGTCCTACCTGACAAACCTATTATCCTTCTACAGGAAAGTATTTGAAACCTTAGATAGTGGTGACAGGTATGATATAATTTTTCTGGATCTCAGCAAAGCCTTCGACAGAGTACCCCATAGGAGACTGATAAGTAAAGTCAAAGCTCATGGAATGAATGGGAAGGTATTAGAGTGGATCAGGGGATGGCTTACAAGTAGGGAACAGAGGGTACAGATAAATGAAAAGAAATCAGAATGGGGTAATGTCACTAGTGGTGTTCCACAGGGTTCAGTTTTAGGACCGCTGTTATTTATACTATACATAAATGACTTAGAAGCAGGAATCAGCAATAATATCAGTAAATTTGCAGATGACACAAAAATAAGAAGACCAATTAAGAATATAGAGGATGCTAGGAGGCTACAAGAGGACTTAAATAGATTGCAGAATTGGTCAGAGAAATGGAAAATGCAGTTTTATGTTAACAAGTGTACCATTATGAGCATAGGTAGGGAAATTGGCCTGTAGAATATACATTAAGTAACAATACCTTAGGAAAGACACATAGTGCGAGGGACTTAGGAGTACAAGTTAGTAGTGACCTACGTCCAAGGCAACAGTGCATTCTAGCTAGAAATAGAGCCAACAAAATATTGGGTTTTATAGGCAGGTGTGTGACAAATAGGACTCTAGAGGTCATTCTGAGGTTGTATTTACACTAATTAGGCCCCATCTAGATTACTCATTTCAATTTTGGTCCCCTCATTATAGGAAGGATATAGAGTCCCTGGAGGCAGTTCAGAGAAGAATGACCAAAATGATTCTGGGGAGGAGAAATTTACCCTATAAAGATAGGTTAAATCATCTAAATCTCCACTCCCTAGAGCGAAGGAGAGCAAGAGGTGATATGATTGAGGCTTACAAATGGGTAAAAGGATAAATATAGGACACATTGATCAGGTGAAAGCAATTAGTAGCCAGGGCAGGACAGGACACGCAGCAATGGGTACAAGATAGATAAGCCTAGATTCAGAATAGACATACACGGTAAATATTGGTTCACAAATAGAATGGTAAATGACTAGAATAGGCTGGACAGACATGTAGTGAGCACAGGGTCAATAAGCAACTTTAAAAAGATGGTTGGATGAGAGTATGGATAGAGATGATAGGTGGGTTGGATAAGTATTATGGATTAAAGGGGCTGCCTTGTATAGGTCATACTGGCCTTCTGCAGTCTCTATTTTCTTATGTTCGACCTGGATGACAACGCCGCACAGCTTTGTCGTCAAAGCTATGGGCCGTCATGGTACAGTAGAACCACTTGCGCTCTGGGGGTCTTGGCATCCCTGAATGCATAGGTTTAAATACTGACTATGGTCTGAGTGGAAATTGGGCGTCCACTCGGGGTAACAGCCCTCTAGTGGGTGGGTTTTCAGATAGGAGGCCTCCATTAGGTGGTCTCCTTTTGTCCATAAATTCCCATGAAAATGCCCACTTTGTATAGATAAATAAAAAAAAAAGTTTTAATGTTTCCATATAACTTAGACTATCATTACCTTCAAAGCTGTGCCATATGTAGAGCTGCATAGTTTGGTAAGATAAATCATCCTTACTTAATACTTAATTTCAATAAAAGAAAAACTGGAATGGGCTGTACAGGTGTTGGTTAGGTTCCCATCTGAAACCCTGGATTCCCACCAGGACATCAAGCTTGTTGGGGGGTGGTGAGGAGAGGGTATGGCCAGAAAGTAGAACTATACCGCCAGGTACAGAGACTGAATTCCCAAAACTTATGATATACTTATAACTAATGTGGTGATTTTTTTATGGCCAGGAATACATCTGCAGGCTGAAGTGGCTAGTGTAGGGAGTATGGAAAGAAGTGACGACCTCTGTACTTTGACACCAGATTTACTGAATGGTGAGTGCCTTAATTATGGAGAAATGTTCTTCAGAAAATACCCCCCTGTCAGAAATTAAATGTGCAATGTTTTATGAAGTCTTGCCTTGAATTATCTCATTCCTATGAAATTATTCTTATCATTAGAATAACCCTCTACTAATACCATTGTTTAATTTTGTATTTTTGTGCTTGTAACATTGTTTAATTTTTTTTTTTAATTCTTTTATATGTAGTTCATTTCTTTGCATCTCTTTACTACAACATACATATATATTGTTTTTTTTTCTCTCATTACAAACAGTGAAGATGAACTCCCAACACAAACGCAGGATGTGGTTCTCTCTCATTGTAGTAAGTATATTACTATTACTAAATCTGCTTATATTAGTAGTAGTAGTCTTTGGACAGTTTTGATTTTAACATATAATAGTTGAATATTATAAGGTACAGTGTACAGTAGCTCATAAAACTATCAATTAAATCAAAGTATTTTGTCTTGGTAGAGTTGCCATTTCATGCAAGGCATGTCAGAGGCTATATGTTCTGTGTCAGAATATATAGCCTCATTTGTCATTAATTTCACACCTCTTATGTAACTTCAGTTTTCATGTACTGAATATAATGCAAAAAATCAAATGTTGTCCCTATTAGGCCTCAAGTGTAATAAAATTACAGGTACATTTTAAATAAAATATTCTGCCCATAACACCTAGCTGAAAAGGCTTGGTACACTCACCACACACCCAGTAATACAATTATTAATCTTTATCTTTGTCAGTACATGTGTATTTATTTATTATTTTCTTTCCTGCAGACACTGAAGAACAGATGGATAAGGTGCCATCACAGGCACAGAAAGTGGTTCTCTCCAAATCTAGTAAGTATATTGCTATCATCAGATGTCAGTGGCACTCTTTGGACAGTTATAATTGTAACAGCAATTAGTTGAATATAATAACATATGGTTTACATCAGTAAGCCATTGGTTTACATTACTATATAGATTCATACCTATTATATAGATAGATGAAGAAAACTCCATTGTAGCCTACATAGTAGAATGAAAATTCATTAATTTGTATGCTGAAGAATAACTTGAACAAAGCTCAGTCTCTAATTATTGTATATTAGTTCCATGTGGCTTTTATTGGTGTCAACAATAAAATTAATTAAAGTTATTAATATAAATGCTAATATACATTGTTGTCACACATTTAAGACAAGCATAGTATATTTTGTGCTTCTCCCTCTTGGTGTAACTTGCACAGGTTAGTAATGTCTGTTAAATCCCCACTTTAATACCCTACATTTCCAGAACTCAGAGAGAAGATGAAGGAGCTGTGGTCTTTCGAGGCCACAGAAGAGCTCCTCCTCCTCATATAAAAGTACGAGAGAGATCTCCATGACCGAAAACTCCCCCAAAATAACATATGGCGGGTCATTGCAAAATCCTTGCAGGAACCAGTAAGTTATTGTATAGAATATGTGATTTAATGATATTATGATATTTGTCATCTTAATAATGTCATCTATCACAATCAGTTGATAGTCAGTTATTCATGTTAGAGATTTTAAAAAGTTTGTTTACATAATTGGTAATTACACTTAGAGCAGAGGTTCTCAAAGTGGTCGATATTGCCTGCCAATGGTCGATGGAATTATCCAAAAGGTCATTGAATACCCAGGGGTATTTACTGATTTACATAAGCTCATACATGGTTGAAGCTAGTTTTAGTCATGAACATGGCTACCTACAGCTAAAGCTTCCCAACCTGCAATATAATATCAGTGTCTTTGTTGACACCTATCCGGTACATCCTTCACATTAATTAATGATGTCAATAGTGAAAGCAGTGTTATGATTCATATGAGCCAATGAGTTTAGGGGCTCGTCATGGGAAAGGTGGGGCCAAGGTGGAGAGACATCCTGGTAACCATGGGGGCTGCGGGGGAAGACCGTCAGGAAGGGCAGTTGTAGTCAGGGGCCATCTTGTGTAGTAACTGTCAACTACTACTGCTGTTACTACTCATACTGATTTTGGTATCAACATTTTTTTCCCCTTACCAAAAAGTAGGTTGCTAGGGATGAAGAGGACATTTATGACTCATAGGTGGTGATGATTTAAAGTTTGAGAACTCCTGACTGTAGAGTGTACATGCAGATAATACTGCTTAACTACCAAACACATAATGTATTTCTTCCTGCAGAGAATACTGGATATTCATCCCTGTCCCACTGAAGTATTATGAAAACTTTAGGTTATGCTTGTATGCCTGTCTGTCATAAGTAATGCACCTATTTTATTCCTCTATACAGCTTTATAGATGCACAAGTACTGTACAAATAGTGATGCTTTACTGTATGTGGCTTGGGATTTTTTTTCTTTGTTTACTATGTCAAGTTAATAATGAAAATTGTTCAGTATTAATATCAGGCCATGATTTGTATATATATAATACCAATAACTTGCAAACAAGCCTTAAATTGGGTTGAAAGTATGAGTAAGGACAATAGTAACTAGTATACTGTATTATGATCAATGCTTTCCTCTGTTTTCCCTTTATAACTGAAAGTAATCTCTTGCCACTCCAGCAACACTAATGTGTACTGTGATTTGCCTTCCAGCATTAAAGTTTCTAAGCTTCACATCTGCTTGTTATGTAATATTGACAAAGACATTGACCTTTTCATACTATACTGCATAATAATACTGGCTTTGATGCTGCTGTTTCTGTATGTAGACCATTACCTTAAAGAGCTGGAGAAATAATGATCTTTTAGACAAAATTTAATGTATAGGAAGTTCTTATGACTCACTGGTCCAGATCTTCAACTAACTCATGATTACATACATGGAAGACTTAGAAATACCACACACCTGCCTCATTCTTTATAGGAAGAACATATTCAATTATTGAACATGAAGCCTTACATTACTTAGCATTCCAGCCAATATTACTCCAAATCATATTAATGAGATCAGCATGTCCATCAAAGCCTTGTTCTCTGCTTTGTGTGTTCTTGTACATGGTCCAGAGCACTCTGTTAGTGGTAATAATATAGTATAGACTCCCTCCTAATATAACAGTACATATTTGATGTTGCACATGTGGTACTTGTTATTTTTCTACATAGTGATATATAAATATGTATATGTGTAGAGTTTTAATCTTAAATGTATCTTTTTCCAAATTCAGGTCCCAAAAATAAAAGTGCAACAAGTAGAGGTGAAGTGGCGAAAGTTGAAGGCTCGGTTCCAGACCTATGAGGACAATAAGTCCTCACTGGGTATGGGAAGGATGGCCGAGCCTCAGCACTATGAGCTGCTTTCCTCCATCCTTAAACATCGGCCACTGTCAAGACCAACACTGTGTGTGGTGGAGGGCACAGCTGATAGCCAGGAGCCATTGTCAGCTGTTGAGCAGGACCCTGGTGGCCCTCCATCATGTAACCCCCCAACTACACACACTGTTGTTGCCCCTCATCCTGCTCCTGTCACATCTCATTATCAAGAGGGACTACCACCACCACCTGCTGTTATGCCACAAGCTCCCGGGAGAACACGAACAAGAAGATTTAGATCAGAAAGTGAGAGGAGAAGCGTGGCGAAATCAATGCAAAAAAATATTGAAAAAAATATAAAAGCACGTCATACCATGGATGCATTGGCAGATGTAATGAAAAGTATGGAGGAGAGAGTAAAAATAGAGATATGAAATGGAGGTAGAAGCCAACACTTTAGAAATGGAGATAAGGAGGGAGAGGTTGATGGTGCTAAAAATGAAAAGGGAAGAACTTGATAAAAGAAGAGGAAATCATATGTAATGGATTGTGTGTTGTGATATATTTTTATTAACTGAAATATATTTTTTCTATCCAACACTACATGGGTTTATTGTTATTCATTTTAGGTAGTGGAAATCAAGAAAATGAAATGCTTAAGTAGTTTCTTTATATTAATGTGTAATGATGAAACATTCTTACTTACAATTTTTCACCATCAAGGATCATGATAAAAAATAACAGTTTTTGTTTCTATCTTGAATAGGAAGATTCCTAAACATGTCATTTCAAAATCTTCTATCTGATTGCCTGTACGTCTTCCATCAAGGTGGCTCTACTTAATATCTCCTAAACCAAAATTCTTGCCCTATCCATTCCTACACTAATGATACCTTCCTACACTTTCCAGGTCTTTTCAGAGATGACCAACCCTTCAGAAAATTAATAGATCAAGTAGGGATGCTACAGAACCCCTGACATCTCTCTAAGATTTCTAATATGGAGAGAAAAAACTTGGTAGTGTTCAATTCCTCAAAAACTCAATTCCTCTATCTATCAACTCAACACAACCTTCCAGTCAACTATCACATCTTCAGTGACACTCAACTGTTGCCCTCTTTTATAATGAATATTATTTATTTATAATCTAAACTGGAAATTTTACATCTCATCCCTTGCTAAAACAGATTCTATTAAATTATGCGTTCTAAAGAATCTCTGCCAGTTTTTCTTACCCACCCAAATGCCTTGTCTGTCCATATAATTATGAAAAGCTTCACATGTATAGGGAAGAACGATTTCACTTCTGTTTTATTTATGCCTTTTTATTATTTATCTTTTATTTCATTTATTCATTTTTGGATGGGATGAAATCAAAAGCTTTATTGTTTTATCAATTTTTCCCCTCTGACTGACTGTTTTCAGCCTCTTTCTCATTGTAGTGGTGCATCTCTTACTGTCTTATACTGCTATTTTCATGCTACTTTCATGCTGCTTTCATTCACACCCAGGACCTTCAGGGCAATATTTGTTTTTCTTACCCCTAGTATTTGGTCCCAAGTACCTCCACAGGCGCTCCCCTATTACTAAACTCCTTCTTACACTTTATAGATTCATGTGTGACATCTGGAGGGCACAGCTGATAGCCAGGAGCCATTGCCAGCTGTTGAGCAGGACCCTGGTGGCCCTCCATCACCTAACCCCTCAACTACACACACCGTTGTTGCTCCTGTCGCACCTCCATGAGGGACCACCACGATCATCACCTGCTGGACCATCACCACCACCATCCACTGTTATGACACAAGCCCTCAGAGCACGAACAAGAAGAATTAGACCAGAGAGTAAGAAGAAGTTTTAGACACTAAAAAGTATGAGTAAATCAATGCAAAGAATAAAATATTTAGTATGATAAAATGAAGTGTTTTTTATTTGGGGGGTGGGGCTTGAATGTAAATCGATATCATAATTAGTTTACCACATATTACCATCGAAAGCTCCAAGTATTAAACAAAACAAAGTCCTTAACATAGGGTCAGTCTTTCCAAGTCCTTAGTGACAAAATCAGCAAAAAGGCCACATTGATAAACAAAAAGTCAGGAAATCAAAGAAAACAAGTTTGATATCATCTATGCAATTTGTTTATATTTTCTTTTCCATGCCAAATATATTTGAAATGCCTTAAAAACATTCCCTCAAACTTTTACTCCTTTTTGGGGTGAGATGTTTCTTTTTTCAATGCTAACCCTGCCTTGGAGTCTAACCCTCCGAGGAGTGAGGAATAGTGATTAATTAAAAAATCAGCACCATTAACCAAGCCTGATGTCCAGTACAACTTCTTGTCATAAAGTCATGGCTAATATGCACATTTTCACATTTGCTAATTTCTAATGTAATTACCTACTCTATGTATCACATAAGCTATGAATAATTAAAAAAATGATTTCTTGTAGAAATCAGTTCTAAGTTATATGAGATTTAGTTTTTTTAATTTTAAAGGTAAGGTTAGGAACAGTTTTTGCTGCTTTTGTGGCAAAAAGTGAGCAACTTGTCCACGGATGCACCTTCATCTGTTCCCTAGAGACACTAGAATGTATGTAGCTAGTCATAGATAAGGATGTCAATAAATATGATATATTTAAATAAAAAGCCATTCTATATATCGAAGTGTCTGCCTCACTGAGGAAACGTTAGGTAAATATCGTTAAAATATTTACAAATCTAGCCTAAGCTTATCCAGATTGCTCTAAAGGTTGTGACATAGGGACTGGTTTTATTGTTGAGTTGAATTTCATTGGCACTGACACACATTTCACTTGTAGATGAATGCAGTGGCTCCAACGAAAGCTGACTGGAAAGACCATCACCTAATAGCCACTTCCCGAGCAAGTCTATCAGCTTGTTCATCGCCAAGCACGCCAATGTGTCCTGGAATCCAGCAAAACTCAACCCAATAACCCCGCTTGTAAAGGAGATACAACCACTCAAGTGCGGAGCACGCAAGCCCCCACACTACGACAAGGCAGATCCCACAAGGGGGGAGGGTTGGGATGAAAAACTAACAGAGATGCCTCAGAATGCCTAACTTAATAGGGGCTGTTTCATTAAGAGATGAGCTGTGAAGTTTCCAGTTTAGATTATGAATAAAGGAGAGACCGAGGATGTTCGGTGTAAAAGAAGGGGAATATTGGGTGTCTTTAAAAGAAGAGGGGATGGTTGTGTCTGGAAGTGGGTCTGGAAGGTTGAGTCGAGTTGATAGATGGAGAAATTGAGTTTTTAAGGTATTGAACAGAAGTAAGTTTTCTCCGCCCCAATCAGAAATCTCAGAGAGATCAGAAGTTAGGTGTTCTGTGGCGTCTCTGCATGTGTGCTGTTAACTTCCTGAAGTGTTGGTCGGAGGGAAGGCTCATGTATCTCTTGGGCAACCTCTCTAATTATGTATAGTATGAGAAAAGGCTGTTTTAAGCAAAGATTTGAAAGATTTAGGTTAAGAGAAAGAGGGATGAATGTAGATCTACATGCCAGACATTATAGTCCGGGAGCCAGGAGGGGTCCACGTGCACCATATTGATGACAAAATTCTACAACCAGTTTTGAAATGCTTAGACCTTCCTCTTAAAGGTTTGAGGTGTTCCCAAGCTGAAATATTGTCCCATGACCCTTTTATGACCCCGTGACCCCTAATTTTGGCCTTTTTTGACGTCAGGTGGGAATGTTCACAGACAGTTTATCAATGCCTCATCATGCTGAACACGATTATGATATTATTTATCTTATCAGAGTACTCTGTGACCTACAAATCCAAGATGGCGGCCGTTGGACAAATTGAAAATTGGATGAAACTGACTATCTGGCGTTATAATACCACTTTTATGTCTTTTTCTGAATTATTAGGTGCCTTATTGCAATTAGTTTTAGAGCAGGACAATTGAATATATAAAATAATGCATGTGGGGTCCTAACTCCTGTTAAACTAATATATGTGTATAAATATATATATCCACATGCATGGACATGGGCCTTATGGTTCAGTGGTGGTTGTTTGCTATTATAATCTAGCCGACTGCACATGATTAACTACATAATCTTATTCTTGTTCCTTCAGGTGTCTGGTGCTTCTAATGAACTAACCTTCATGGTGGTGGGAACTTTTACATTCTAGTCTTATAAGAACAATATACGTACAAGCATGCCAAAAAAGAAAGGTGATAGTTTAATTGCCAAAGCAGGACTGGTCCCAACTCCCGTATGCATCATTCATTCGCCATCCGTCAAGAGTCCTGGCCCATTTACACCTTTTAGGAATGTCCAGTCTCCACCAACTGAAAAACTGGCAGATCTCCTCCATGTGCGTGATCGCCGGCTGGCTGAGCCCCTTGATTCCCCCTACCGCCTCGAAGCAGAGTGTCGGCAGCTTCCTCAGTCCCTTGATCAAGTGGACCTAGAAACGACGGGCTATCACAGGCAGTGCTACGCTAGGTTCACGAAGAACTTAAATCGACTTAGGCAGCCTTCTGATGAAGCATGTGCTTCCACCTCTACTGCTCCATCCAAGCACCATTCCCCAAGGAAAAGAACGAGTGATGGTGAAGTGCTATTTCCTCCAGAATGCATATTCTGTGAGAAAGTGGAAATAAAGACACATGGGACCACAGAAAGGCCTAAAGAGTTTCCTCATTGGAAACATAAAGATTCTGGATGGTCCAAAATTGCACCAATAGCGGAATTGATGGGCAACAACCGCCTATTCCGTCTCATTGCTGGGGTAGACCTACATGCCAAATCGGCAAAGTACCACCGGTCATGTTATGTGGACTTCACCTTATCACACGAAAACTTCAAGCGTGTCCACTCAACCCACGAGACTGGTCGAGCTCATCTCCTCGCTGTTCACCAGAAAGCTTATGAAGCTGTGTCTCACTACATAGAGGGAAACATCATCAATTGCAATCAAGTGGTGCCACTCTCCACTCTTCGTAAAGTTTATATTGATGAACTTGAAAAAACGGAGCCCCCAATCCTGCCTTTAGAAGCGAGAAGCTGTTGCTTCGCATTAAAAATGATGAGCAGCTTGGGAAGAAGATCATGTACTCCAAAGTGAGCTCTGACGACCAGGGGTGTATCTCCATCTGACTCCTCTACCGAGGTGCCATGGCTATGGTGTACAAGCTTGCCAACACTGACAACATTAAGAATGTAGGATTATGCATCCACAATCTCATTAAACAAGCTTTTAAGGACAGTACAGATTTGCTCTGGCCGCCCACTGCACATGACCTCCCATCACCCGATGGTCTACTCCCAGATAAGCTGGTGTGGTACCTCAACTTCGCCATTACTGGCAGTGGTGAAGTAAAACAGGAGTATGAGAAGACAAAGCGGCTTGTCCTCTCCATTGGCCAGGATATCTGCCGTGCCGCAACTGAGGGTCAGTGGAAGCTGCCGAAGCACATACTCATCTGTGCAACTATACGCCACCTCTACCGTGGGAAACAGCTCGCAACAATTCTCAACCGCCTTGGACACTGCTAGAGTTATCATTTTGGGCTTGAATTGGAGACAGCACTGGTAAGTTCTAATGAAATAGATGAGCAGTACATACATAAACATACTGTACATATACAAGTTGTTATATCATGATGAGCTACTTAGCATTTTTATATGTATGCCATCTTATTTCCATTTCAGGCCGAGGCAGTTAATGAGGTGTCCATACTTCTCACGCCCCATATCATCACTGGGGATGACAATGTCGTGGTACACAATGAATGGGACAACCTCAATAAGATCACCACTTCCATACATGGATCCCCCCCTGCCAGGACTCCCTAGTTCCTCATATCCAGAGGGTAAACCACGGTGTGGCAAGCTACAAGAGGGCACACCAGGCTATCATTGAGTCTCCCAAACCATATGATGATGGACAAGGATGGGTGAAGACGGACCAGGAAGGTCTTCATGCCATTTGGTCCAAAGGACCAATCCTTCCAAAGTCACTGGTCGACCTGCTGGAGGCTGATCAAGATGGGGCAGAGAGAGTGGAGGAGGTGGAGGAGGATGAAGAATGTGAAGCGGATGGAGAAATTGATTTTGATGCCCTTCTGGAAGATGACGAATACTGATTATGGTTACAAATAAAGTGATAGATAACACCTGTCGTGGATTAATTTCTTTACCAAACATGTATAAATAATTATCAGATGATTTAATAACTCTATCTAGGTATTCAGAATAGTTGAAAAACGAAGAAAAATTATATCACATTTATAAGACCAAGCACGGAAGTATACTCAAATTCAAGATGGCCGATGGCCGCCATCTTGGATTTGTAGGTCACAGAGTACTCTGATAGGATAAATAATATCATAATCGTGTTCAGCATGATGAAAAACCCCACATTAGAGGCATTGATAAACTGTCTGTGAACATTCCCTCCTGACGTCAAAAATGGCCAAAATTAGGGGTCACGGGGTCATAAAAGGGTCATGGGACAATATTTCAGCTTGGGAACACCTCAAACCTTTAAGAGGAAGGTCTAAGCATTTCAAAACTGGTTGTAGAATTTTGTCATCAATATGGTGCACGTGGACCCCTCCTGGCTCCCGGACTATTATCACTTCAACTCGTATTGTACATTCAGCACACAGAGATGGATGTGTGATCAATAATCTTGAGTGATAAATGCTTCAGTGGTAACAAAACATACCGCAGAGGTAATACATGGATATCGGAAGTAGATGTATGTGTTGCATCTCCAATTCTGATTGATTTCCTAAGTAAATTTTATGTTATACAGCAAGACGATCTCCCATTAGATCACGCCCCTATCACAATTACAGTTGCCAGTACAGGTGTAGATGTGGACAGCCTCTTGGCCAGGGCTACATCGTTGGGAGATAGTGCCGCACTGGGTGGTAATGCTACAAATAAGAAATTGGTTAGGAAACCACTTAGATATGATAATATTGATAAACAAATATTTAAGAATAAGATTGCCGAAGTAGAACCAGTTAATGCAAATGTAGAAATCAATGATTTGGAGAGGAAACTTACTGAAACACTTTATTCGTGTTTGAAAAGTAGTGTTCATGTGAATGTTGTAGAGAATGAGCAAGAGAATATGAATCTTGGCAGGTGGGAGAGGTTACTTGATGACAAGGATGATGCAAGGGTATGGAGGGCTATAGATTGGAGGGGTGACTACAGTGACACTCCTGGTTAGCGCTGTGCTCCCAGTGATGAGGAGTTCAAGACTCATTTCGAGTCAGTACTCACCCCCCCCCCCCCGCAGTGGATGGCCTTGAAGGAATGGATGTAACCACCGAGGTCACGATTTCTGTTCTAGATGAGGCCGTCACGCCTGCGCAAGTGGAACAAGTCAAGAGAATGAAGGTTGATAGAGCGTGCGGGCCTAACGGTCTTCCTCCTGGTGTGTTCTCGCTTCTGCCACCCCAATGGATGATCACTTTAGCTTCCTTGTTTAATAACATTTTGTTTTCTGGCGAGTACCCTCAGTCATGGATGAGAGGTAAAGTTTTCACAATTTTTAAGAAAGGAGATAGAATGAATACCCACAACTATCGTGGTAATAGTGTTCTTAATTGTTTTGCAAAACAATATGATATGGTGTTATATGAGAGACTATCTTGTTGGTTTAACCTTTTTGGGAGCAGGCGGGAGCACAGAGACATCGAGGTTGTGTGGAACACATTGCGACTCTTAGACTTTTAACGGACACGGCGAAGAGAAAGAGGATTAAATTATTTGTAGGATTTGTGGATTTTTCAAAAGCATATGACATGGTGCCCCGGTGAAAATTGTTCTCTGTATTAAAGAAGTTGTGTTGTGGAATGGTAATGCTGGTGGCTTTAGTATCCATGTACCGTGTGACAGAAAGTATTGTTAGCTCAGCAGTTGTCACGGCAACACTGGGAGTGAGGCAAGGTTCGTCAACCTCATGTTTCTTATTTATAATATATGTTAATGAATTCATTAAGGTAATGAAAGAGAAGTGCAACCCAGAAATTTTTTTGGCATGGTTACATGTCTTGGTAATGATGGATGACACTGTAATACTGGCAACGACTAGAGAAAATATGATTACAAAAGTAGAGATTCTTGAACAGTTTTGTGAGGAATATGGTATGATTGTGAATAACAGCAAGACCAAATTTTTTGTAATCCATTGTGAAGATGGGGACGCGGAGCCGATCCGTGTGAGAGGACTGGTGATGGAGCATTGTCAGAGTTACGTTTATCTTGGATCACCTTTCACTACGGACGGCTCGGTGTCCTCATCTGTGAGTGTTCATGCTAAGAACAAGTTGTGTCATGTCCTCAAGTATGTGTCGTTTCTCAAGAAGAACAATGACATTCCATTCATTGTGAAGCGACGCGTATTAATTTTGATGCTGCATTAATGTCATCCCTTATGTATGGATGTGAGTCCTGGGTATGTGGTGATCTGAAGCCTGTTATCAAATTATATAACTGGTCTTTGAAGCAACTGCTAGGAATGAGAAGGTCAACATCAAACATAGTGTGTTATGTTGAAGCTGGATACCCTTTGCTTACAGACTTGATTAAATATAAGCAGCACAAGTTCTTTAAGAAGATGTGGTCTGAAAGATGTGCTATGCAGGATGACCCTTTGTCACATGCAATTAAAATAACAATTGAGGCAAACACATGCACGGGAAAATAGCTGAGTGAGTTCATAAGAGATGAGATTCCGGATATGACTTTGTTGATAGAAAATGTTCATGAACAAATTTCTACTTCTATGTCATCACGTTGTCTGATATAATTATAAAGAGATAAATCCAAATTTTCGTGTGCATAATGTCTATAAAACAAAACAGGTGATAGGAGAACTCCAACGCATCTCTTTCACACGTTTCCGTGTATCAGGACACAATCTTGCGGTGGAGACTGGCCGCTGGAACAGGCGGGGAAGAGGTCGCCTCCCTCTGGAAGAACGTTTGTGTGTCTGTGGACTTGTACAGACGGAAAGACAAGTACTTGAGATTTGTCCTCGAACACATGATATCCGACAACGATATAACATAAATGGGCTGGAAGAGCTCTTCAGTGGTGACATATCCTATTCTAGAGCATGTGCAATGGTCCATAAAATTCTGGAGACATTTCAGTAAATGTTTGTATTGTGATTTTAATTTCCTCAGATATAAATAATATGTTTTGTATTTGGTGTTTTTAGTTGTATCTTCTTGTTGTTTTTATACTTTAAGAGTTCGCGTATATTGTATGTTTTTTTTGTACGTGTTTGTATGTATTATCATTGGTTCTATAGCTCTTAGTATAACATATTTCCTTTGTATCTCGTGTTGTGTGATTGTATTTTTATTGATTTTACACATATAAATGTTTTACGATTTTATAGTTTCTTTTGTATAGTTAAGTAGCTCGTTTTATCGTGAGACATTTCATGTTTATTCAGTACTGTGTATATTGCTTCTATTTCTTTATGATCAAGTATTTTTACTATCCGTTATGCAAATTTAGTCCTATTGAAAGTTTAATGGATTAAATGTTTGAATATTTTTTTTGGATCAAAAAAAAAAAAAAAAAAACATCTACTGTATTATGTACTGGCAAACTGTATTTTGGGGTCAATAAATATCTATCTATCTATCTATCTATCTGACACTGAACCAATAATTATTCCGGGAAAAATCAGCAGAAGACCTCAGGTACACGCAATTGACAGAAGCAAAACGCCAGGGACGTCTTGTCTTTGGAGGATCCTGAGAAGTGATTGAAGAAATTGAGCAAGATGTAGATATTTGATTGTGATTGTAGGAGCCCGAAACTGCAACCTCCATTGATAATGTCAAAGAGGCTGTGGCAAAGTTAAGGGGCTGCAAGGCAGCTGATACTTGTAACATCAATGCGGAACTGCTCAAAGCTCCGGTGAAGCCATGATACAAGGGTTGCAAGCTGTCTTGACAGCTGTATGACATTCAGGTACCATTCTTCCTGATTGGAAAAAGGGGTTGGTCGTCTAAATCTGGAAGGGGAAAGGGGACCGTCAGGACTGCAACAACTACCGTGGCGTAACACTGCTCAGCGTACCAGGTAAGGTGCTTGCCCATTTGCTGCTGATGCGGATCCGCAGTCATCTGTTCATCTGCTGAAGCACCAAAGACTTGAACAGTCAGGGTTCACGTCCGGTAAGTCAACAAATGACCAGATTCTTGAGATTCGTGTGTTGGTGAAGCGTCTACGTGAGTTTTCACAGGGAAAGCTTGCAGCCTATGTCTATCTCAAGAAAGCCTTTGAGTCAGTGCATTGAGGGACACTCTGGGATCTTGTGCGTCTCCATGGGATTCTTGCAACGATTAATGTTCTTTTAACTGGCCTGTACTCCGGGACTGTGAGTGCTACGAGTGCTGCAAGGATGTGTGCTTGCTCCATTACTTTTCAACATATGAATGGACTGGGTACTAGGCAGAGTTGTGGAACAAAGTCATTGTGGAGCATCTGTCAGCAATAATGGCATTACAGATCTTATTTTTGCTGATGATGCAGTAATCATTGCCGAGTCACTGGAGGTCCTGGTAATAGCTCGAGAGGCACCACATAAAAAGGCGAAGCCCTTGCAACTTAAGAAGTTGTACAGCGGATTGGCTCAGCCCACGGCGTTGTGGACGAATATTTGGCGTTGTCAGTACCTGTGCAGACAGACGAAGATTCAAATCCCAAGTCGCTGGTGATCCCTGTCTTACTCTATGGTTGTGAGAGATGGACAATGAACACTGACCTGAAGAGACAAATTGATGTCTTTAGTGCTAGATGCCTTTACAGGATCATGGGATACCGCTGGTATGACTGTGTCAAATGAGCGACTGTTCCGTGAGACTGATTCGAGGCCTATTACCAGCATAGTCCGTCAAGACTATATAATATATTATAGTAACACATACAAAATTTTAATCTGTGGTTTGCTATCTGTTTTCCTGTAAGGATTCCAGTCCGTAAATTTTACAGGGAAAAGAAAGAAAGAAAGAAAAAAAGAAAAAAAACCCAGTAAAAACGTGACACCACTGGAATACACAGCGCGCCGGGGACGGAGGGAAGGAGCAGGAGACCCATCAATACAAGCGGTTCCTGTAACATAAAGTTTCTACGTTAATTTCTCGCAAAACAAAGGAAAAACAGCAAATGTATATAGAGTATTTTTGACTTAGAATTATTTACACTATCAAATCCTAAACTATTTACTTTAATTTGCGGGACCTCCCCCCCCCCCCTCTCTCTCTC
>CM035223.1:19506140-19520203 GCA_020233015.1 Callinectes sapidus | reverse complement strand
ATATATATATATATATATATATATATATATATATATATATATATATATATATATATAAAAGAATAAAAGGTTTTCTTTTTGTAGGAAGGTGTTTATTTTTCCTTTGGTTTCATTGTACAAACATTGCAGAAATAAAAGAAAAATGGTGCATATTTGCGAAATGGAATTTAAAGTAAACTTCACTCCTGAGAAAACAAAATAATTAGGCTTTCAAAATGGTACACCAGATACTTAGTTACGCAAATTAAGCTACAAATTACATGGTTATATAAAAAGATTCCCACATTAAATTTTGTTTATGATTAATTAATGTTTTCTATTTGCAAATTAAGTTTATGTTTCCCTTAATGTGATACTTGCTGGTGGCTGCTAGCAATAATGTTATCAATGCCTGGGTGTATTTTTGATAAGCTGACACGCATGTCATCTTCGATCCTAAGTCTTGATCTATATTTAGTTTTCATTGCCGTCATGGCTGAAAAACTTGCCTCACATAGGTATGTGGTTATGAAAGGTAACAAGACTTTCATAGCTGCTGCATGAGATATGGGGAACTCATGAACACATTGAGCCCAGAAACTTTCTAGTGGCACTGCACTGAATCGAGTCTTCATGGTACCATCAGATGATAGGTCAATGAGTTCCTCTAATAATTTTGACTGTGAGGATTCTGGGAGCTTCATCTCAATATTCTCAGTGAATGGGTTTTCTATCCACTGGTAGGAAGCAGCCTGGTCCTCAGTTAGTTCAGGGAAATAACTTGAAAACTTACAATGAATTAGGACAGCCAGTCACACGATGTGTTCACTCTGCAGCAGACGTCAGGAGAATGAATACGTTACCGCGTTCAAGTTGAGCTCTGGGCTGCGCGCTGTGTAGCTATTGCATCACGTTATACCACGCCGGAAGCAATGTTGCCAACAAACATAATTTCCTTAAGTTTTGTTTGAACATTTAGTGATAGAAACATTATAATATATTATACATATCCTTGCTAAATTCTGAGAGACGGAACTAGCCAGGTAAAAAATAGGAAAAACGTTCATCTCGATTAAGATACAATGTGTAATCACTATAAAAAATGAACTGAGACATGACAAGATTAATTGTAATATATTGAATTCCCTGTCCTGCGGACCCCTTGATAGGCTTCTGCGGACCCCTAGGGGTCCGCGGACCCCTGGTTGAGAAACACTGTCCTAGAGCAACTGGTGCAACACCCTACTCGTATTCCTGACTGTCTTGGAGATACGCCCAACAATCTTGACCTTTTTCTAAACTCCAATCCAATGGTTCCCAAACTGGGGGCCATATAGAAGAATGTAGGGGGCCATAATCTGAGGCTATGCATAAATAAAACCAAAGGAGTTTAGCGGGTAGGTAGCCAGTGGAGGGAACTTATAAGTTCAGAGTATAGGTTTGTACAATGCCATGCTGCCAGACACATGAGTAATACATCCCCTTTTTTAATTTTATTTATTTATTTTTTTGATATGATTCTGTGTTGTTGACATAAAACCAGAAATGGGGATGTATTGGGGAAGCAAGATTATTTTAACTCAACATAATTCTAATCTAAGGCTTCCTAAGCTGTGTATTCTGTATGATAACCTGGTCTTGAATCTTACGTATCAGCAAGGATGTTCATATTATTCAGTTAACCAGACATTCACAGTTGCAACATTGATCACCGTGTGTGCCTCCCCATATAATCAATTTCATCCCACCTGTGAATACTTCAGTATTATATGAACTTAAGCCAACATCAATACCACTTTCATGGTAAGTAAGCCTTGCATCATGAAGTATATTAAGAAGGTAAATATTATCTGCTGTATTTATGCACATTCTATAACTTTTTTGTAACGTAAAATCTAACTTTCTTTCAACCTCATATTTACCATTTTATTATTCTAATCATGGGTGATGACATATGTTAGCGGTGTTAGAAATAGAAGTTTTTGTTTGTGCATTGCAGGTACAGTGATGGCTTCTAATAAGAAACGCAACTATGATGACAACTACCTGGATTTTGGAATTACAAGCATCCCTGATAAAGGTGTAGTGAAACCTCAGTGTGTGATTCGTCACAAAATACTCACAGCTGAATCACCAAGGCCCAGTAAGCTTAGATTACATCTGAAAACCAAGCATCCTCAACATGTTGGCAAAGATCGTTTCTTCTTTAGTTGACAAGAATTGAATATGAAGAGACAGCGACTTGATGCCAGTGGTTCCTTTCATCAAGAAAATGCTGCCGTAGTGGAGGCATCATTTCTTGTATCTCTTGAAATAGCAAAGAAAAAGAAGCCTCACACAATTGGGGAGGAATTAATTTTGCCATGTGCCAAAACAATGGTAAAGCTTGCTTTGAGTGAGAAAAGTGCTAAAACGGTGAATACTATTTCACTCTCAAATAATACAGTGCACCGCCGAATCTCCCACCTATCGGATGACATCAATAACCAGGTGAATACAGGAAAATTAAAAAGAGCTGATTATTCAGTATGTCAACTTGAAAAATTTGAGTCCACTGACGTCCAGTTCTGCTCACAAATCCTGGCTTTTGTAAGGTTTGTTCATGATGAGGATCTGAAGAAGGAATTCTTGTTTTGTCAGCCTCTTGAACAATCCACAAAAGGTGAAGATGTAATGCAGAATCTTACAGAATTCTTTGAATCTGAAGGTCTTGACTGGGGCAATCTCTGTGGGATATGCACAGACGGTGCTCCAGCCATGTTGGGTTCTCAGTCAGGTTTTGTTACAAGAGTTATACAAAAAGCACCAAATGCTATCCCTCTTCACTGCATGATCCACAGGCAAGCTCTTGCATAAAAAACGCTACCCTCAGAATTACAGGACACTCGGAATACAATTATAAATACAGTTAACTTTGTAAAAGGTAGTACTCTTAACACACGCCTTTTCAAGAGACTGTCAAGATATGGATGCAGCTCATGAGACCCTCCTATTTCATACAGCAGTTCGCTGGCTATCAAAAGGAAATGTAGTTCAGAGTGTATTTGAGGTCAGAAAAAAGATCAGCCTCTTTCTCTGAATACAGGACAAGCAAGATTTGCTGTCAGCAGGGTCTGCAGATAGCTTCGAAATACGGTTAGCCTATCTTGTTGACATATTTAGACAGTTGAACACACTGAACCTCCAAGGGAAAGGAAGCTTGATAATCGATTTTGTGGACAAAATCAAAGCTTTCATTCGTAAGATGGAGAATTGGAGGCGCAAAGTTGGAATGGGAAAACTTGGCAATGCTGGAGACAGTGTGAGAAATTGTAGAGGAGTGTGATGCTGCTACGCAGAACTTGATTACCCAACATCTTGAGGCCTTGGAAGGGGAATTTAAAAGATAGTTCCCAGATATCCAAAGCCTAACTTCTCGGCTAGTAAGGGCCCCCTTCACTGCCCCAGTGACATGCATTCCTGATGACAATGATGATGGCCAAACTGAGCTGTTGACACTTCAGGAGGATTCAGGAGTTAAGATGAAGTTTGAAACTGAATCTCTAACAGTATTTTGGTCATCAATGGCAGCTTCATACCCAAACTTATGTGACTTAGCTTTTCATCACCTCCTACCATTTTCGTGAACTTATTCCTATAAGGCTGCATTCTCTCAACTACTCCACATTAAAACGAAATATCGCAACAGACTTGAAATGAAGCATGACCTGCGGTGTGCTTTAAGTGAAACAAAACCAAGAATCAAGAAGCTTGTTGATATAATCTGCAACATCACCCTTCACACTGAGTAGAATGGGTATTCAAAAGTGAAGGAAACATGATCCTGGCATGAACGTTCAGAAGCAAATGGTCTGGGAGGAGGTGGGTGTGTGGCCACTGAAGGCCATGGTTGTGGCAGTTAATGGGCCATTTATGAACCTCAGCCACCAGATGGCTCTACATTCTACGAATGGGCTATTTGTGAAGCTCAGCCACCAGATGGCTGCTCTACAAGTTAAGCGATAACTGAGCCAAAAATTACTTCATCCTTAGCGTGATTTACCTACGGTTATAAAAGCAGTTACGTGTCAAAGTAACTTCATGCACGAGTTGGGTAATGAAAAAGCTTCGCAAGAAAATATAGCATAAGAGAAAACATTCCTCTCCTTAATGTATTGTCCTGAGATGTGAAGCCAAAGTTGACAAACTGGCACTCTCATCTCACCTTTTTGACGTTTATAAACAATAAAAATGCAAGATCAGCACTTCTAGGCCTCTCTAGATATTTGATTCACATTAGAGTATAGAAAATAATTATAGGTTTTAAGTGTCAACTTCTCTTTTGGTGGATATTTAATGTTAATAATATTGAATAGTTCAACAACGGATATCCGAGCTCAGAGACCGTCAGTCATCTGAGATCAGATATGACTCATATTTGTTTTGATTTCATCCGAGGAGGACCTCATCACGGCGCTGTCTGCTGTCATTCCCACAGATCACGCTTCAGTATCCCCGCTTCCACACACCCCGTGTGGTCCTGCGTTCCCAGCGCCCTCCCTCCCGCCCTCCAGCTTGAAACACGTCAACTTGCACCACACACCTTGCTGCTGCTGCTCTTGGATTAGGGACAGTCTCCTGAATTTTAAGTGGCAAGATTTGCCTCACTTTGATATTCGTCAAAATAGAGACTGATACACTCTAAACGAGTACTTTTCTAGCTGAACAGTGCACACTGATTATGCTAAACGGGTGAACACAATATTAGTTAAATCTTATTCATAATCGTAAGAACAATGTGAAATGGAATTGCCAGATGTTAAACATTCTGGCTCTGGTTTCAAGATACATAACGGTAAACGATTTCCAGTGTACTGCTATTATATTACTTCACTTGTACTTCACCTGTCCATAATGATACGATGCCACACAGCTGCTTGGTTAAGTACAGAAAAATCGCGATAGTTAATATCTTGCTTGGCTCAGCTATCTCTTAACCGGCCAGTGACATCTGGTGGCCGCCGATTTCATAAATAGCCCATTATGACTCCCTATGATAGCATTTCATTTTAGAATTACAAAGTTATCAGATTTGTAAGATTCAAAGATAAGATCACATTGCGTGGGATTAATACACTTTTCAATCCAGTGGATTTTTTTTTTTTTTTTGCTGAAACCGCTTTTCACAATAATGCAATTTTTTTATTTTTATTTTTTAATGTGCATTTTATAACTTCTTTAGTACCCTTTCAATAATTATATGAGATTCAGCAAAGGCAAAATACAAATTTCTTTATTGATAATTAACAAAAAGAAAAAATAACAAATGGAATCAATAAAATTACAGAATTTGGTAGAGTGGTTTTTATATGGACTTAATGAGTGTAGGACTGTGGACAGTCACGGTAGTCACGGGTTATGGCTGTGTGTGGGGTGGGGGGGGTGGCATGGACAAGGATCATGTATGAAAAGTGGGTAAAAAAGTTTGAGAACCACTGCTTTAAGTAATATAAGACACTACTAGACGTGGCGATTAACAGAGAGACGACCGTCAAAACAAGTCACAAGAGGAAGAAGAAAAGGGCGGAGTTTAGACAGAGGGAGAGGTAGGAGGGTTTGTGATTGGCTAGCCGTTCTGTGTCGGTGCTTGTGATTCGCTGGCGACTATGAGGTCATCATGGGTGGGATGTCTTTATCAGCTGCCTCTATGTATGTGTCCACTGAAGAGGAAGAGGAAGTTACACCTAGCTTTCTGAATCCCAATGTGAGCACAGTGTAAGTAGCCAAAACTTTCGAAGGTTGTGGAGAGCTACGACTTTCTAACACCTTTACTCTTTCTGAATCCGATCCCCCCCCCCCCCTCCCATCCTAAAAATCTGACGTACCGGCAGCCCGAACACAAAGTAACTAAATAAAAGTAAAATTAATCCGTGTAATAGTCCTTTAGCGACCCTGGTCTGCGCCTCTCCTTGGCTCGAGGCAAAGGTGGCGGTGTGTGGGAAATATTTCCCACAGAAATATTATTTGGTAAAAATGATTACTTCGTTGAAGTATATATAGTTACAGAATGGTTAAAAGTCGAAGCTGTTTCGATGACGCAGCCGTGTCCAAGAGGGACGAGGGAACTACACTATTGATGAAACTGTTTCCGTGAAGCAATTGCGTCCACAAGTCTCAGTCGAGCTGAGACAGAGGAAAGATACAGTGGTGCGAAGGATTACGACGCCACTACTTCAACGGTAACAACTGCTACTACTAGAACTACTATAACAGCAACTGTTACTATTGCAGCAGTTGCTACACTTACTACAGTGACCGGAAGTTATATAGTTGCTGTATGAAGACATCAGCACTGCTATGTCCGTTGCCTATAGGTAAACTCTGCTTCGCAGTCATCCTCACCGCTACCGCCAGGACGCTCTTCCTCCTCAGCCTCTCCTCGGCCCCATGAGTAGTGCCCAGGGGCCGTGGTAGCGCCACAACCTGTCGACGTGGACGACAGAAGGGTGTTTCCGGCCTCGACGAATACGATAGGTGATAGCAGAGAGGGCTGCCATCACCGTATATGGCCCCTCCCAAGGGTTTTGCAACTTGGGTGAAAGTCCCCGCTTCCGGAGGGAGTGTTGTACAGCCACACCCCGTCACCCGTGGAGTACTACGCCTCCCTCATTCACCAGTCATAAGTTTCCTTCATGGCCTGGCCCCTCACCCTGAGCTCGCCTCGCACACTGCGATGCACTTCCACCAAAGTGTCCTGTAGTGCAGCCGCGTAGCGGGTGGCGACGGTAGGGAGGCTCACATCAGGTGGCCTTCCGGTGGCCAGGTCCACTGGTAGCCTCAACTCCCTGCTGAACATGAGACGAGCAGGTGAGAAGTCAGTGGACTCATGCACGGCGGACCGGTATGCCATCAGCATGGCAGGCAGCCGCACGTCCCAGTTCTCCTGGCTTTCGTTGCAATACTTGTCCAGCTGCTGAGCAAGGGTGTGGTTGAAACGCTCCACTATGCAATCCGACTATGGGTGGAAGGGCGTGGTCTGAGTCTTCCGCACTCCCAACAGTTCACAACACTCCCAGAAGACATTGGACTCAAAACTCCCGGCCCTGATCGGAGTGCAGTTCGGTAGGCACGCCAAAGCGAGTGAAAAACTCACTCACCAAAACACTCGCCACCGTCTCGGCGCAAACGCTTCGGGCCACTTAGTAAAATAGTCCATCACTACACATAAAGTGGTGCCCGATTCCGTCTCGCAGGGCCCTTCTTCACATTGCACACGTCACACGCTCTGCACCACTCGGACACGTCACTCCGTACTACCACCACCCACGCGTTACTGTGCGTTCCACTTAATGCCACCCAGCGTTTCACTAGCACTCCACTCTCGTCCAACAGTAGTGTTTTCCACTGATCAACAAGGTACTTAGTGGCGGGGCTCTGCGTGGCCAAATACCTCCCAAGTCGGCCGCTCTTTGCCCGCTTCAAGCCACTGCACTACTGGAGCGAGTTCTTCGCGCTGGGCCTTCCGCCACCTCTCACTGCCCTCAGCGGCGCCTGCCAGCACCTGCAGACGGAGGCACACCCCACCAGGATCCTTCTGAGCACATTGTGAGCAGCCAACCTCACACGGGTATTGACTCAGGCTGTCCCCATTGCAGTGGACACGGCCCGGGCGGTAGACGATGCGGTAGTTATACTGCTCGAGGCGTCCTAGCCACCTCACCAGCTGACCCTCTGGTACCTTCAGGGACTTCAACTGTTGCAGGGTGGCATGGTCGGTCTGGATGGTGAACTTGGCACCATACAGGTACGGGTGGAAGTGCTCGAGACTCTTCACCACCATCAACAGCTCCTTTCTAACTGTCCTGACTAACGACGTGCCCCAGGAATGGCACATCATGCTGGAAAGGCAAGCACTTCTTAGGGCTCAGCTTGAGGTTGGCTTTCCGCAGCCGCTGCAGCACCTCTACCAGCCACTCCAACTCTTCCTCGAAGGTGCCACCAAAGACGATGATGTCATCGATGTAGATAAGTGCTGTCTTCCACTGTAGGCCGTCCAATACCCTTCCCATCAGACGCTCAAAGCAGCCAGGAGCGTCACAGAGACCAAAGGGCATGACGCTGAAGTGTCACAGGCTCTGCCCGAAGGAGAAACCAGTCTTGGGCTTGTCTTCCTCAGCCATTTCCACCTGGTGGTACCCCGACTTCAGGTCGAGCGTGGAGAACCAACTGGCCCCCATCAACACGTTCAAAGTGTCTGTTGTCGATCCTGGGCAGGGGATAAGAGTCCTTTACAGTCACGTCATTCAGCACCCTGTAGTCTATGCAGAACCACTGCGTGCTGTCTTTCTTTTTTGGCAAGACCACTGCTGATGGCCACGGACTGTCTGACCGCTCAATCACCCTCTGCGCCGCCAGTTCGTTGACCGTGCGCTGCATCTCCTCCCGCCTGGCTGGCGTGATACATCGGGGCGGACTCTTGATGGGCGCACTGCTCCCTATGTTGATGTTGTGTTTTACCAACGCCGTCTGGCCCAGGTCCAGATCACCCCTGCTGAACATGGCTGCATACTGATGTTGGCTAGAGGTAGCTTCACCAACATAAGTTGTCCAAGTGAGTCTGATACTTGTGGCGAGCGGTCAGCTGGTTAATATATATATTATACTTTCGTACCCAGGTTTGGAGGGAAACTCAGATTATAAAAGTAAATATATTATGTGTGATATTTACAATGATTCCACGACACACGGTCTTTTCTCGGAGAAGTGTTTAGTCTGTCTCTTGGGAGATAACTTAGAGAACACTTCTGAGTCCCGAAAAGGCACACGTTCATGGCACAACACACAAAAGTCCTCGCACCCAAAACACCACGCAAAAACCGGCAGAAGACCGGCCAACGGCTGCCCTGTTGGGTCTCCCCCAACCGCCTCACACCGCAGCTCGATTTCTTCTCTCCTGGTGCTGCCCGCCGCGCCTCGCGCCTCGCCTCGGATACTGCTGACTCCGGGCGTGCTCATGTGATGCAGGGATGGGTGTGTGTGTCTGATGCCTTAGTGTTAAAGTACATTATTTTATCTCGTATAGTGATGTCTTATAAACTACATCCTACTTAGAGAGCTTATATTATTATATTTTGAAAAATGGAACACCCTATGGATACAATAACGATTGAAATGCCTAGTTATATATATATATATATATATATATATATATATATATATATATATATATATATAAACATGCAACACCTTGGAGAGGACAAAACTATGTCAGCATTTCTGAAATATTGCACCATCTTATAAAGATGTTGCATCAGATTATATTTGCATATATAAATACAATGAATTTCTACCTATCATGTCCCTAACACTGAGCCAGGGTGTGACGCATCTCTTCCACCTGCGCCCCCGTCAGGTTGGCGGCACTGTGGTGCGCTAAATTCTTCAAGAAGACGGGCAGCGGCCTTACAGTGGCCGTCTCTGCACCCCCCGACGGTTCCTCCGGGCGCTCCACCTCCTCACACGTGCCTGGTTCAGCACCAGCTGGTATTTTGCGAGCCTCGTCCGAGAAGTTAGCCACCAAAACGGTAACTAACTCCTCCCCAGCGCTGACGAGACTCCGTCCGACTGTCATGCCATCAGCCAGCCGTAGGTTCTTTGTGGGATCGACCATGCCCTCCACTCCAACTATTGCTCTCGACAGTCGACACCGCCTCACTCCTAGGGGCGATGTGGAGCCTCTCAGCCTTGACTACCTCTGCACAGCCCATCTCCGGAATCAAGGGCACTTATTAGGTATACCAGATTGCATCAGCACCATTAGCTATGAGAATAACATACACTGAGTATCCCCATGTACTCTAAACTTCAGTCCGCTTATATTATCCCAAATATCTTCTATGGTAAATCCATAGGCTAGTTCTAAAAAAATAAAAGGAAATGGGAGTGTTCAAATAATATTCCTGCCCTGCCCTTCCGAGGTAACTACCGCTACGTGTCAGATAGGAAGATCATTCTTTACAGCGGACTCCTTCTGTACACTAGTCTTCTCTCTTGCCATTGCGTTTTTGTTGCACCTTTTCGTTTTGGTGCTCGACACTTTTCTTCTAGTGACATGGTAAGTTGTTCTGCTGTTTTATTTCCCCATGTGATGGTCCCTGAGCTTCCTGCTAAGGGCTAGGTGATAGTTTCACTATTCTGTGTTGTTAGATTCCTGGTGCCCGCAGGAATTAGGTTAGGTACGTTTGGTGTGTTATTTTATTGGGTTTACATTCTGCAACAGAGCACTGGCCACAATAACTGCTCACTATGTAGCCCTGGTAGATCCACTATGATTTGGAGCCGATATTCGAATAGAGGAGAGGGTACTACATTTACTTAAACAAGGCATAAGGGCTAACATAGTACCGGGGCCCAGGATTTCTCCCAAGTGGTCCCTCCACAAAGTATTAGCCTCACTTTCGGCCATGGCCGACGACCAGTCGGAGGATACCAAACTCCAGAAAGTCATATTCCTCCTTGCACTCGCTACTGACTGCAGAGCATCTCAACTAGCTGCTCTAACAAGACACCCAAACTTCACAAACTTCAGAAGAGAGGGAACCATTCTAATCTTGGGGAAGGGCCCCTTCCCCAAAGTTTCTTGCAAAGAATGAGAGGGCTTCCCTACAAGTACTAGCATTGATAGAAAAGGGTCAACATCTCCCACTAAAACATACATAGATTCGACACCGGGCCTTAGCAAGGAACACCTCTTCTACAATTCTAGGTCCCACAAACCACTGGGCCCTAGATCGATCTATAAGTTACTGTGTCGAGTGATAGAAACAGCAGACCCAGGGAATTCACCCCGGGCTCACTCGATTAGAGGCATTGCAGCCTCACTAGCCTTGCTCAGGTCACACTCCCTAACCAGAGTGCAAGACCTGGGGTGCTGGGCCTCCACAGAGTCGTTCCTTAATAGATATTTATTACATGACCAATAATCTTCCAACTGTGTGGCCATGGAAACAGTTCCATCTTCCACACTCATGCATTTAGAGGATGCTTAGGTAAATGACTTGTATTATTTTTTCATGATATTTTGATTTGTCTATCTATGTAAGCAGAGCACTCCTACGTCCGTTAGTTTCGGGATAGGAAGTCCAACTTAACCTATATTGTTATTATATTGGCATAGCTTAATAAACCCGGTTAATACACAGATGGCTCCTAAATACATCCCTCCATCCTCTTCACATGCATAGCTAATGGTGCTGACGCAATCTGGTATATCCAATAATGTAAAATTGTAGTGGCCGTAGGACCAGAAAACTTTAGTTATTGGAATGAAGATTGCGTCAGTACCATCAGAGTTTCCCTCCTCTCCTCCCCTTAGGATCAATCTTTCCTTCGCATTAGCATGAGCCTCCTATCTGACATGTAGCGGTAGTTACCTCGGGAGGGCAGGGCAGGAATATTATTGGAACACTCCCGTTTTCTTTGATTTTGTTAAGCACTAGCCCACTAGCAAGCACTAGTTTAGAAAATATTTGGGATAATATAAGCGATTGGGATAATATAAGCGGACTGAAGTTTAGAGTACCTGGGGATACTCAGTGTATATTATTCTCATAGTTAATGGTGCTGATGCAATCTTCATTCCAATAACTATAGTTTTGTGGCCCTATGGCCACTACAACTTAACATTCTTGACCGCTCACCCTCATCAGCTTCCGTCCAAGGTTGACACAGGTCTGTGTCAGCTAGTCAAGGCCCAGCAGGATAGGCTCGTCCAAATCGGCGACGTACACTGGTAGTTGCTCCACTGCGTCTCCACGGGTCCCTTGAGCTCCACACAGTGCCCCTTGACGCCGCACAGCCTCTGCTGCGCGTCAGGGAGGCATTTAGCGGCCAGCATGTCAGACCGCACCAGGGTCTTCTCTGCACCAGTGTCTACTGGCAGGCGGCATGGCTGTCCATCCACCGAGCCTGCCCATCCACTTACACTGCGCTAGCCGTCCAGCGGCAGACTACACAAGTTGGGGCTCAGCGACCGACGGGGGCTGGGATGCGGGCCCCTTCTCCAGCCTGCCTGAGTTTCCCTTCCTTAGGCTTAAGGTAGGCGCTCGAGCGGTGATCAGACTTGTAGCAGTCCTTGTAGCAAGGCTAGAAGGCACCAGAGCTCAACAAGTTGAGAGAACGGGTCCTTCGCTCCCTCGGACACCAGCTGTGCCTGTGTCCCTTCTCGCCGCAGCCCCAACAAGCACCGTGGAAGCCCTCCGGGCTCGCCTTCCATGACGCTGCGTTCTCCACCTTCGTCTTCCGGTCCCGGAGGTCATGGTGGGGACGGGCGGCTGCCCCTGGGCCGCCGGTCGCTTTCAGGAAGGCCTCAAACTCCATGGCCCTCGCCAGTGCCAGCTGTAGGTCCCCAGGGTGCGCCTGCTTCACGTATATCTGAAGCTGCTGGTCCTGCAGAGCATCGATGAATGAATCGTGGGATAGAACCATGATCACCAGCCCTTCCACACCATGCGCCAGCTGGGACAATGTTTCGCCCCGCTTCAGAGTCCGCCTCTTCAAGCGGGCTCGATAGACCTCCGCCTGCTGGTGATACCCAAAAACAACGCTTAAGAGCCTCCGCCACGCTCTGGTAGGACGCTCGCTGGGCTGCAGGCAAGTGCCCCAATACCTCCATCGCTGGGCCCCGCAGCGACGTTGCCAGCTGTAGAGCCTTCTCCGCCTCGTTCCATCCCTGCGCCGCGGCCAGCATGTCAAATGGGGCGATATAGGCCTCCTAAGCCACCTTACCGTCATACTCGGCGGGTTTTCGTCTAGCTGGACTCTGGGCTGGGGCAGCGGGCAGTGGCGGGGATAGAGGAGGTGAGGGTGGCGGGGAGAGAGGTGAGAGGGGCCGGTAGGCAGTGTGATTGGGCTGACGCTTCAGGGAGGGAGGGGGTGAAGGAGGCAAAACAGGGTGGAATCAAAAGCTTTTCGTCTTATCAACTCCTCTCCTCTGACCAAATGTCTTCAGCCTCTTTCTCATCGCCGCAATGTTGCCTCTCTTGCTCCCTTTTACCGCTGTTTCCATGCTAACTGCTCTTCTGATCTCGATAACTGCGTGCCTCCCCTGCTCCCGCGGCCTCGCTGCACAAGACTTGCCTCTTCCTCTCACCCCTATTCTGTCCACCTCTCTAATGCAAGAGTAAACCAGTATTCTCAGTCTTTCATCCCTTTCTCTGGTAAAATCTGGAACTCTCCCTGCTTCTGTATTTCCACCTACTTATGACTTGAACTGTTTCAAGAGAGAGGTATCAAGACACTTATCCCATTCTTTTGGCTACTGAATCTGGACTTTCCAGGGACCGTCACTACAGTGGGCCCTTTTGTTGCCCTTGGCCGACTCCCTTCTACATAAAAAAAGAGGGGTGACACAGTCCACAAACTGTCCCTAAATACCCCAGAGGAATCGGAGATTCAGAAGCAGTACTAGCAGGCCCAGAAGCTCCCTGCCATGAGCCCCACGCAGGAGCCATGGAGCGCTCGTCCCTCTCTCGCCACGGTGCCACGTCTGCTTCCCGCTTCTGGTGTTGTACTTCCTTCTTCAATCACCCCACCTCACTTTTCAGAGTCTGCACCTCTGAGAGCACTTAATTTCTTAGAGTCTACACCTCTGTGAGTACTTCACTCTTCAGGCTTTCAAACGCCTAATCTGCGTTATGTTGTGCCTCAGTCCTCAGAGAAGACAGGCTGGCCTGTGCCACTTCCAAAGGATGGTGGCCCTGCTCTTCAGCCCGCTCAGCCTGCACCCGGGCCTGCTCCTCACGTGCTCGTGCCATTTCCTCCCTAATACCGGCCAGCGTAGACGCCATCACGTTTATCTGGCTCGGCTTAACGTCCCCCGTGCCTGTTTCCGTTTCGTCCACCTTCGTCACCTCACCAGCACTGTCCAAGGACGCCATTTTAGCACACGCTCACTTCAGCCTTTGGTCACTTGTGTCACTCTTGACATAAATTTGTTACACACCACCATCAGTTCCAAACCAACGGCACTCACACCGCAAACGGTAGTGTGTATCAATTTACTATAGTATATGGTATATATATATATATATATATATATATATATA
>CM035223.1:19484720-19497486 GCA_020233015.1 Callinectes sapidus | reverse complement strand
GGGGTACCGGTGTTGTACTGGTAAGTAGGGCCGGACGTTGGACGTGGAGACGTCGGCGTACAGCTGCAGGGTTATTCCTGGCACTGGCACCTTCTTCATCTCGAGTGCCGCGTTGTTTATCAGCTGCTGCAGTTCAGTGTCGCCGACCTGGTCTGCAGCAACAGCGGCATAGTCGAGAGGGGAAGAAGACACAGCGCTGATGTTGCGGGAGAGTGCGTCAGCTGGGGCGTTGTCACAGCCTTTGATGTAGCGTATGTCTGTGGTGAACTGGGAGACATACTCGATGTGTCGCAGCTGGCGTGGAGTGTAGGTTGACTTGTTCTTGTTGAATATGGCGGTGAGAGTCTTGTGGTCGGTGAAGACGTGGAACTGCTGGCCTTCCACGAAGTACCGGAAACGCTTGATGGCACGGTAGATGGCGAGAAGTTCCCTGTCGAAGGCGCTGTAGTTTGCTTCTGCAGGTGTGAACTTCCTCGAGAAGAAAGCCACCGGTTTCCAGCCATCACCGACGAATTGCTGAAGCACCGCACCGACACCAATGCTGGAGGCATCAGTAGCGATGGAGATGTTGGCATCAGGAGAAGGGAAGCAGAGGGTGGAGACTCTGGAGAGGGCTTCCTTGGCGGAGGTGAAGGCAGCATCAGCGTCAAGTGTCCAGTCGAGGGTGACAGACTGGCCTTTCTTGGAAGGCTTCAGCATGGCGTAGAGAGGTTGGAGAAGGAGGGAACAGCGAGGGATGAAGTGGTTGTAGTAGTTGACCATCCCCAGGAATTCCCTCAGCTGGTGCTGCATGGAAGGCTTGGGAAACTGCTGAATGGCCTCACACTTCGAGGGCAGGGGAGAGATTCCTGCCGAAGAAATGGAGTGGCCAAGGAAGTTCAGAGAAGAGACACCCAGCACGGACTTCTCTGCGTTGATCTGGATGCCATAGTCCTCAAGGCGTGTGAAGAGTTGGCGCAGGTGGACGAGGTGGGTTGCCTCATCAGGACTGGCGATGAGGAGGTCGTCGATGTAGGCGAAGCAGAAGGGAAGGCCTCGCACTACCTCGTCAATGAAGCGCTGGAATGTCTGGGCCGCATTCTTAAGTCCAAACGGCATCGGTGTGTACTCAAACAAGCCAAAAGGAGTGATAATGGCTGTTTTCGGGATGTCGTCAGGGTGGACTGGGATCTGTTTTCGGGATGTCGTCAGGGTGGACTGGGATCTGGTGGAATGCCTTCACCAGGTCGATGCGGGAGAAGATGGTGGAGCCGGCGAGTTGTGAGGTAAGCTCCTGGATGTTAGGCACAGGATACTTGTCCATCTTGGTGAGGGCGTGAGCACGGTGGTCACCACAGGAACGGATCTCACCATTCTTCTTGTCCACGATGTGTAGGGCAGATGACCAGTTGCTGGAGCTTGGCCGTAGTACACCAGCACGCATGAGAGACTCAAACTCGGCCTTGGCGAGCTTGTAGCGCTCAGCCGCGAGGCGGCGGGCCTTAGCGTGCGTAGGCCGGCCGGAGGTCTCGATGTGGTGCATGACGTGGTGTTTTACAGGCCTGGCTGTGGAGTACGGCTGCAGAAGAGTCGGGAACTTCTTGAGAAGTGCAGCGAACTGGGTGTCTGCCTTGAGGACAGTGAGGCACGCGCTGGCGCCTGGGGTGGGCAGCACGTGTGTGGAGAGTGAAGTGAGAGGATCCACGAGTTGCCGTTTCTGCACATCAACCAGGAGACCGTAGTGGTGCAGGAAGTCGGCGCCCAGAAGTGCTTGAGACACTGCTGCCACATAGAACGTCCACTCAAAGGAACGGCGTAGGCTGAGCTCCACCTGCATAGTCCTACGCGAGAACACCGGGATCTTGGTGCCGTTAGCAGCGTAGAGATGAAGGGCTGGAGGCAGGGAGCGTTGAGAAGCCGTTGCAGGAAGGACACTGACCTCAGCACCAGTGTCGATGAGGAACGTTGTCTTGGAGAGTGGATCGAAGATGTGGAGCAGCGTCGAAGCACGGCGAACATTATGCGCCGCTAATGCTCGCTGGGCAGGTTTAAAGGATCCGTGGTGAAATTGCAGGGCGACTGGCATTTGCGGGCCTCTATACCAAACGTGCGGTGGTAGTAGCAGGTGCCGGGAGAAGTGGAAGAGGCACGGGAGGCGCTGGCGGACCTGCTGGTGGAGCAGGAGCGTCGCCTGAAACGTAGTGGAGTTCTGGTGCGGGGACGGCTGTCAAAGCGGCGAGTGAGGTTGCTCACCTGGAGCGCCAGTTGTGAGACTAACTGGGTGAGGTGAGAGTCTGCCTCCGGCTGCAGAGTAGCAGAAGCAACCGAAGGGTCAGGTGGAAGAGTCGCCATGAAGTCGTCAGCCAACTGAGCAATTACGTCCACTGACAGCTTGTGCTTGACGCTAAAGAGGCTGCGTTGTGTGGCAAGGGGCAGCTGCTGGTAGTACAGGTGGCGGAAGAGGTCCGTGTCGAACGCACTGTTCTTGTCGCCCAACAGCTTCTTCATGCGTCTGAGGAGGTCTGAGGGTTTCTCGTCACCGAGCTCCTCCTTGCTCAGCAGTTCCTGGAGACGGGCAGTGACGGTAGACTGCAGGCGAGACAGGACAGCAGCCTTGAGGTCATCGTATGGTGTGGTGGAAGCGTTAGCGTTGCTGATGACGTCAGAGACCTTAAACAGGACGTCAGGAGGAAGGAGGGCCGTGGCGTGAGGGAACTTGGTGAGGTTCGCCGTGATGGAGGCAGCTTTGAAGCTGCACTCGATGATGGCAAACCACATGGCCGGGTCCTGGTTGCAGAAAGGAGGTGCCCTGAAGGCCACGTGCGCCGAGAGAGACGAGGGCGCAGTAGGGTCCGTGGAGGCAGGTGCTGTGGGCGTCTGCATGCTGGTGGTGTGAGGTGAGGAACCACAGCATGAGGTGAGGAACCACAGCAGAGTCAGAGACGCGCACACAAGCACAAGCACGTGCAGAGGACACTGTTTCCAGCACTAACGCACTCCTGGGCTTTTCAAGGCACTGCAGGAGGCGGTGGGGTAAGGTTGTTTGCGGCACTAACGCACTCTTGGGCTTTTCAAGGCACTGCAGGAGGCGGTGGGGTTAGGTCTGAGCACAGGGGAACACTGAGTAATCCCGAGCGGCGTGGGGATTACTGGGGACACTTTCTGGACACTGGGAACACTGCGAGTAATCCCGGGCGGTCGGGGATTACTGGGGACACTGTCTGGACACTGGGCACACTGCTGGTAATCCCGGGCGGTCGGGGATTACTGGGGATACAATCTTGTGCACAGGGGAACACTGCGAGTAATCCTGAGCACTGTCAGAGTAAATCCTTGGCACTGGGAGCACTGAAGGTAATCCTGGCACTGGCGGAGTAAATCCTCGGCACTGGGAGCACTGAGGGTAATCCTGGAACTGGCGGAGTTGGCGTAAGTGTAGCTACCAACTCACTGGGGCGCGGGGTGGCGAAGGAAGCACCACTGCGCCAAGGTGTGTGTGGCTGGCTGAGTCTGGCCACAAGGGAAGATGCCAGCAGCCAGAGCGTCAACAGGCGACGGCATCACAGGACAGGAAGGCGTCACCAGGCATCCAGGGGACGTCCCAGGAACAGCGGGCGTCCCAGGAACTACAGGAAGCGTCCCAGGAACAGCAGGCGTCGTCAGCAGGAACGCGGAGAAGCAGTGTGGACAGTGGAGCGGAGAGAGAGTGGAGAAGACCGGGCGGAAATGAGTCAGCAAAAAGTGAAAGAGCGAGGGAGGGGGAGAGAGACGGCGGGAATGACTCAGAGAGAGAGAGGGTGAGAGGGTACGCTGCGCTCGGGTGGCGGGGTAGGCGGGCGCGCGCAGGCGTGGGGCGGGGGCGGGCAGAGCGCGGCGCACAGGGTGGCCAAAGAGGGGCGGGGTTAAACGCCGGGGTCACCAGTTAAAACCGGCATATGTGCCAGTTTTAGCAGGCCGTCCTTACCGTCTCTCGCTTGTAAGGCTAGCGGTCCCAAACGTACCCTGGACGGATACGCCGTGTTTAGTCCGTTAAAGGACCAACTAGCCAGAGACTTTTCCGTTCTGACCCCAAACCCATAATGCCTTATGGGCGACATTGCCTTCTCTTAAGGGAAACGGAAACGCCGTTTAACTGCCACTCTCTCTCTGTTTATTGGCTTTTTTTTTTTTTTTTTTTTTTTTGGCCATCACCCAGACATGGGTATTAGGCCATTTTTATTATTAGGTTTGTGTATTTGTATTTACAAGTGCTTTTTTTTATTTGTTTTATGTTTTTTTTAAGTTTTATTTTTTTTATTTATATTTATTTTTTTTTATTTTTTTTTTAATAAAATAACATCAACCATAACAACAACAACAACAACAACAACAACAACAACAACAAAAACAACAGCAACAACAACAACAACAACAACAACAAAAACAAAAACAACAACAACAACAACAACAACAACAACAACAGTCACACTTACACACACGCTTCATTCACACAGGGCAACTATTCCTATTGCAAAACTATTGTCCTTTGTCAAGGCAGGGGATGGAGGGGGCAACACACAAGGTGATTACGTAGTGTTACTACGTATTGCTTTTATTTATAAAAAAAAAAAAAATAAGAAGAAGAAAATAATAATAAAAATGAAAACATTGATATCAAATCACGCTGAATGGGATTCATACACACTTTCATACTTTTGTTTACATTATAATTATATACATTGGAGTCAGAAAAAAAAGGAAAATATATATATATATATATATATATATATATATATATATATATATATATATATATATATATATATATATATATATACATAGTGCATCATATAGAATATATACACATAAATCACAACTCTCTATTAAGTTGGTCTCAGTCAGGTAAATCATCAGTCTATCGACCACATCCGGGTGTTCGTCACCCAGAAGGGTGGTCTGCGTTAGCGTGAGGCCGCGACTCTGGCAATACGCCGCCAAGGGCCGCCTCTCCTCACGATAACGCACACAGTGAAGCAGGATGTGCTCGACAGAGAGGGTGACATTGCATATGGAACATTGTGGTGGGAATGCGTTGGCTATGTAGGGGAGCATGTGGGTGGGGAGGGTGCAGCCCATCCTGAGGCGTGCGAGGACAACCTCCTCCCGCCTTGTGGGGCGATTGGAGGAAGCCCACTCGCCTAGGATGGGTTTGATGGTTTGTAGGTGGAGGTTGTCCCAGTGACTCTGCCACAGGAGTTTTGCTGATGATTTAACAACTGAGAGACATGACTGCAGATCCCGACGGAGGTTCCACGCTCCCTCGAGCTCTGCGGCAGACCGAACTAGCATGTCAGCCTGTTCATTCCCGCGAATATTGGAATGTCCAGGCACCCAAATCAGTGAGAAGGATTTACGACTTGAATTTAATTTATTAATGATGTTGCCCTGGATTTCATTTGTATCCGTACGGCCGGACTCTATTGCCTGAAGGGCTGACATAGAGTCCGAAAAAATGATAATTGAATGATGAGATGAATTTAAATCAAAGTCTATGGCTTTGTCAATGGCAAAAATTTCAGCGGAAAAGACCGATGTATGAGTCGGCAGTTGGAACCTGAGGGCACATTCACACGACCATACACTTGCACCCACACATTCATCCGTCTTGGAGCCGTCAGTTTATATATGTATGGATGGAGGGAGGCCAGCGATGAGGGCCCGGAACCATTGATGGAGCTCAGCCTCGGCAACAACAGCCTTCTTCCCCCTTAGCCATGATGTTATGAATGATGCTGCTTGTTTCTTCCATGGGGGAAGGGTGGGCAGCACGAGGTGGTCCGCCTCGTCCAGTCTCACGCTCGTTTGTTGGCATAAGGCGTTAAGTCTGACAGAGACTGGACGGAGGACTGCAGTGTGGAGGTGGTGGTGCTGCCAGACGATCTTGCTTGCTGTGTTGCCGAGGGTCGCTTTCCGGGCGGTTTTTATCCCATAGGATAGGAGTAATGCATCGCGACGGTGTTGCAGCGGTGGTATGTTGGCCTCAACCTCCATCCTTGCCACACGAGTGCAGCGCAGGGCTCCAAGACACATTCTCACACATTCATTCTGCAAAACATCCAACCTCCTCAATGTTGGTTCCGACCCAGACCCATACACCGGTGAGCCATAGTCTAAATGAGAGCGAATTAAGGACTTGTACACCATTAATAAAGATTTTCTGTCTGCTCCCCATGAAGTACCACGGAGGTATTTGAGGACATTGATTTTTTTACGGCAACGGATAAGTAATTCATTAATGTGGGTCTTCCAATTGAGTCTGCTGTCAAAATGCAGACCCAAGAATTTGACTGAATTTTGAAATGGTATCGGCTGGCCTTGAAGAGTTAATTGCAAATCAGGTACGTTACGTCTAGTAAAAACAACGCCGATACACTTAGCAACGGAAAACTTAAATCCCCACAAAGAGGCCCAATGCTGAACGGAATCAAGAGCGTCTTGAATCCGCCCCGCTGAGAACTGAGCGTTAGGCGAGGAGTGCCATAACGCACAGTCGTCAGCGTACAGTGAGTATTTAAGATTCCTGGGGACGGGAGTTGTGGACAGAATATCATTAATCATAATACAAAATAATATAGGACTAAGAACACTACCCTGCGGCACCCCGTTCTCCTGGACGAAAACGTCCGAGATTACGTTACCAGGAAGCTTGACAGAGAATGTTCTGTCCTGTAGGAAATTATAAACAAAAATGGGCAAGTTACCTCTGAAGCCATGAGCGTAGAGTTTCATAAGGATACCGTGTCGCCATGTCATGTCGAAGGCTTTGTGGATGTCTAGGAACACCCCTATCATGAATTCTTTTTTGGCAAATGCCTCTGAAATGCAATGCTCCAGGTGTGTTAGGTGATCCATCGTGTTTCGGTACTTCCGAAACCCCGACTGCTCATCACCTAACAAACCCTTCGCTTCTAAAACAAAAAGCAGCCTTCGCTTTACCATACGTTCCATGACCTTACATAGACAGCTCGTGAGCGCAATAGGGCGAAACGCACTGGGGTCCGTAAGGCGTCCAGTCTTTTGGGGGATTGGGATGGTATGAGCAAAGCCCCAAGACTTAGGAAACGTGTGGGTGGTCCATATTTTATTGTATAGGAATAATAATTTAGTAATGGAATGGTGGCCGAGATGTTGTAACATAATATATGAAATGTTGTCTGGACCGGGACTGGACCCTTTACAGTATTTCAGGGCAAGAAGGAGTTCATCCAACGTAAACTCTGTGTTGTAGTCCGAGTTTACGCCTCCTGTGGCAAAGTTTGGGACTGAGAGTTCTGCCTCCTCCTTGCGGGGAAGGAAGGCAGGGGTATAGTAGGTGGAACTGCTAGCGTGATAAAAATGTTGAGCTATTGTATTGGCTATTTCTTTTTTGTCATCTATTACATTGTTGTTTATTACAAGAGTATTTATTAGTGTATAAGGTTTTTTATTATTAAATATATTTACTATCTGCCACACTTTTGAAAGGGGTGTGGTGCGATTTACTGTTGATATGAATTCCCTGAAAGAGTCAGTTTTTGCATTCAGCCCTTGCCTTTTTATAGGCTATGAAGTTTGCTTGACTGGGCTGCTGGCTGAAATGCCTGTATCGCCTATTACGCTCACGAAGTGCTTGTCGGCAATCCGTTGTCCACCATGAAACTCCATGCTTAGTATAAACTGTAGAAGTTTTCGGAATAGAAGCCTCGGCGGCGTGTAATATGGATCGTGTTGCGTTGCTGGCCATCGTGTCAATGTCCTGGCCAGATATATCCACGTCGGCAATCCCACGGAAGGTTGCCCAATCTGCTCTCTTAAAGTTGAACTTGGGAGTGCGGGGGGTGGGCGGGATGTCGCGTGAGTAAGAGATACAGATGGGTAGATGGTCACTTCCGTGGGAGTCGTCGATGACTTCCCAGGAGAAGTCAGGGAGTATACCCGGCGATAACAATGACAGATCAATGGCAGACGCGTTACCAGTCCGATCATCTACACGAGTCGCACTTCCATCGTTCAGAAGACAGAGGTTTGTCTGCAACATAATGTCAACTATCTGCTCCCCACGTACACTTGACCTCTCACTTCCCCATTGCTGATGATGGGCGTTAAAGTCGCCCAGTACTAACCTGTTGCCCTGAAGCTGGCTAATCAGTGATATAAAGTCGTCATCAACACTGGGGGTATTGGGAGGCAAGTAGAGGAAACATATAGCCAGATACGTGTTGTTGAATCTCACCCTGCATGCGGCAGCTTCCAGAGGGGTATTCAACGTCACTTCTGTTTGTGTTAGTGTTTTGTGTATGTATATGGCAACGCCGTGTCCCTCGTATCTTCTATACGGATGGTAGTGTTTTAGCACTGTAGGATCAGGCTGATCCTGCAGTCTCGTCTCCTGTAGACAAATAACAGACGGCCTGTGTATGTTCACTAAAAGTGACAAATATGAATCTTTATTTCGAAAACTTCTGCAGTTCCACTGTAACACCTTGAACAGTATGGCTTAAGAGTGGAGGTGGCGGCCGTGTTTCTTGGTCCTTTTGCGCTCTGAGGAGCTGCCGGGGGACCTCTCCCGGCCCTTACTAGTGGTGACATCCATTGGGTCATCAATCGTTAACTCCCCGGAGCTCGTCGATAGGGAGCGAGCGTGAGACCTCCTCCTCGAGGGCGCGGGAGCTGCGACGACATGAGAAGGGCGAGTGCGTTCAAGTTTTGTTAGATTCAGTTTATCAGACTTGTCAGTCTTTTCACTTTTACTAGGAGCACGAGAGATAGCGGACAGATATGGAGCAGAGGAAGTGATAGCAGTAGAAGTTTTAGTGGAAGTGGATGTAGTTTTATCAGGTGATGAGGCAGATGTTGAAGGGGAAACTGTGGAGGTAGATGAGGCAGGCAATGGATCGGTCTGAATACCAATAGTGCATATCTTGGGAGGAGCCCTTACTGCTGAAGCATAAGAAGCGTTTGATGCAGGTGCGGACTGCGTCTGCTTCACTCTCATCCTTGCTTCATAGTAGGAAATCCCTTCAGTAGCTTTCACTGTGCAGATCTCTTTTTCCAATTTCCTCGCGGGGCAATCGCGCGAGAAAGTGGAATGAGCACCCTCACAGTTACGGCACTTTTGGACAAGAGATGTACATTGGTCTGCAGAATGACCCTCATCTGAACATCTACCGCAGTAGGCGTGGGAAGACCGACAAGCATTTCCATGGTGACCATAAAGTTGACAATTGAAGCAACGGAGAGGATTCGGAATGTAGGGACGAACGGAAACCGACTCGTATCCTACATGAACCCTATCCGGTAATTTAGCAGCACTGAAAGTTAAGATGACAGATGCTGTGCTCCTTCTGGTGCCGTCAACATTCTTAGTTATCTTACGAGCTTCAATTACATCCTGGTCAGCCATGCAATCAGTAATCTCAGCTTCATCCATATCCACAAAATCGCGGTGGGAGGCAACTCCCCGACACGAGTTCATAGACACTGGAATGAAAGCCTCGATCTCGATGTCATGGATGGTCCGGAGCTTTAACAATGACTTTACTTACGTTGACTTTACTTACGGACTTACGTTGAGGGTCTGAACTAACAAGTCACCACTGGCAAGTTTTTTTCACCTTGACAACATTACCAACATTACAGTCAATGACTCCCTTTATTATAAAAGAATTGACAGTTGACAGGTGGGTGGAAGTCTTAGAGTGAAGAGTCACAAAGTCGCTTTATTAGGGTCAATATTCAGTCTGGCGGTCGGGGGTCGTCGATCAGTGCCCTCCCTCCCCCTTGGAGGGGGAGGGGAGGAGGGTCCGTCCGGCATGGAGGGGGTACACCCCCCTCCTACAGGAGGGGAGCGGGACTCAAGTGGGAGGAGTTTCCTCCTAAGGTCAGATTGTCCTACCAAACCACTCTAGGGGGGCCGGACGATGTTATTTCACCCCAAAAGCACGCTCACTGAGGCGGATCCTCCGTAGGTGAGAGAGGAAAGACAATCTGACTTGGTGGCAACAGACACCTTCTGTTGCCGCTAAGGACGAGGAAATGAACAGCAAATCTAAAGTAACGGGGCAATGGGAAGCCTAACTATAATTATCTAAACCCTAGGCCAGATGGGCGTACAAAATAATCCACGCAAAGGTGGCAGACAGACAGGGCTTCAGGACACGTGTTAGTCGCACGGTGTCTGGGCTCAGTCTGTTTATTGGCAAAACAAACTCGAGGGTCATTGTGCGCTGCAACGCACCCACAATTTACAGTGACAAAATATGTACACATATATACATTAAGTGCATGTATGTTTTTTGTGTGTGTGAAAGATGAGTATGTAAAAGAGACACAGCAGATGTATGTGTTTGTTTGTGAAAAGAAGGTGTGAAGTAGAAATAATCGGTATTTCTAGGTGGAGAAAATGAAATGTGTAAAGAGAGTAATAGAGAACGTGAGTAGAGAATGGTGGAAGTTGACGGCACACAAGACTAGATTAAAATGCACACTACACTGTCTGTCTGGTTTTGACATTTTAGCCAGACATGTTGTGTTTCATCAAGTGATGGAAGACAGCACTGGTTGTAACGCTATTTATTGTAAGATCCAACCTGTGAACAATAGTACACAATAATACTAGGCACTGTTGTCTATCTTCAAGTAAGTCAATATCCCAGCACTCCCATAATACTCTAACACCTACACTATAATAAAAACACTTAGCACTAACTATCAAATAACATAAGACATACTATCACTGACATTCAATAAAATAATTCATGTACATATTTCACCACATGATATAAGTATTATCACATGTAAACCGTAGGAAACTCACACAGTGCCTCCCCTACATCGCACTGGTGAAATGCGCCAGCCTTACTGCCTGCTCGAACCGAACTCATTGTGGTGACTCCCAGGTTACACAAGCACCAAAAGTACTGCTACCACAAACACACAATGGTATCACCGAATCCATATAAATTTCCAATCAATTCATCATAGCTGGCGAGCGTACGTATCCAAGGCCTACGTCTGACTGAGGGTGAGGGCGATCGGCCGTCACCACCTTGTGTTGGCGAGGTCGACAGGTGGCCACGTTACCACTCTACTCGTCACTCATTATATACAAATTGATTCCTTAATAATACACAAATACATATTAGTAATTCATACATATCACCCCAATTTATCATAAATAACAATCATGAAATTTCTCCCAAAACCATGTACTGAGATATTCTCAGTACATGCTTTTTTTTATATACAATCTGGGCTTTTTATGAGAATTTATGAGCTAAAGGAGACCACCTTATGGAGACCTATCTGAAAGCCCACTCACTTGGGAACCGTTACCCCGAGTGGACGCCCAATCTCCACTCAGACTGTAGTCAGTATTCGAACCTATGCTCTCGGGGATCCCAAGGCCCCCAGAGCGTAAGTGGTTCCACTGTATCACACAGTGGGAACTGGGAACAACGAATACCGATTTTTTTTCTAATTAATCAAGTTATATGTATTTCTAGCCATTTCAAGTTTATATTTCTTATTAATCTTTAGCTCTCCATTTTCTTTTAAATAAGTAGTGACATGGTCGCTTTTGGCAACTCCTCCGAGAGCAACTTCGGCAGCAAAAATTTAGTAATTTTTATGGTTGTTCAATGGGCTATTTATGAAGCTCAGCCACCAGATGGCTCTACAAGTTAAGCGATTACCGAGCCAAAAGGGACTTCATCCTTACCGTGATTTACCTACGGTTATAAAAGCAGTTACGTGTCAAAGTAACTTCATGCCTCATCACCAGTGATGATGGTCTTCATGAAGTTAGAGTCACAGTTAACACAGTCAAGCAGGTCTCCTACAATTTCAGATGGAGTTGTTTCTGTTGTTTCACTAGCAACTTGGGAGTGAATTTTGCAGACACTCATCGCATGGTCTTTTGTTAAAGTTGTGTGAATTGATCCTGTGCTTATTCTTACTTCTCCGACAATCTCAGTCATCCTTCACTATTCCACCAACATTCTCAGTGTTCTTGGTTTCTGCTGATGGATCGCTTGCCAGACCGTGGCTTGATCTCCACTGAGGTTTCTCCTTGCTTGTGGCACATTTTACCACTCTTTGATGAGTGTTATTCCCATAGCGTCGTAGCTAAAGGCTTACTGAGTCTTTTGTATACTTTGCACTTGCGGATCGCCTTCACAGGCGGGATTTCACGAACCCTAGAGCTTTCAAAATTTTCAAGCATGTACCGTAAGGGTCCCGTCAACTCCCACAAAAATGAGTTGTTCGACGTTAAATTATTTTTCCTTTTATGAACATAAGTCGGTCAGGGTATGTCTTGATCATATCGAGGAAAAACACATTGTTCAACGGAATCTTCACAGAAATCGATTCCTCACGTCATTGATTGCAGTACAACAGACGAACAATGAGGTCTACTCCTTTCACTGCGGCCTTTTCTCGACCAGTCAGGCACAGGTGAGATTTCAACATCTGTAGCATGGGACAGTAGCTGGCCTTGGCCTCCACCGGGATTGATAGTCTTTCCTTAGATGGTTCTTCAACATCAGAGCCTCCTTCAAGAACGCCAATTAGTCGTTCTTCAGCGTGCTGCCAGTGCTAAATGTTCACTTTCTCGAGACCCCTGAATATTACCCAATTCACCCTAAATTTCAATGCAATAGTGTGTTATTATGAGACAACATGAAAAGCACACGAGCGTACAACATTTCCACACTTTTGCGTTTTAGATAACCCTAATATATATATATATATATATATATATATATAT
>CM035223.1:19464463-19477887 GCA_020233015.1 Callinectes sapidus | reverse complement strand
CACTTTAAAGAAATGGCCTAATACCCATGTCTCGGTGATGGCAAAAAAAAAAAAAAAAAAAAAAAAAAAAAAATCATCACGTCGACAGACTGAGCCCAGACACCGTGCAACTAACACGTGTCCTGAAGCCCTGTCTGTCTGCCACCTTTGTGTGGATTATTTTGTACACCCATCTGGCCAAGGGTTTAGATAAATAAAGTTAGGCCTCCCATTGCCCCGTGACTTTAGATTTGCTGTTTATTTCCTCCTCCTTAGCGGCAACAGGAGGTGTCTGTTGCCACCAAGTCAGATTGTCTTTCCTCTCTCACCTACGGAGGATCCGCCTCAGTGAGCGTGCTTTTGGGGTGAAATAACACCGTCCGGCCCCCCTAGAGTGGTTTGGCAGGACAATCTGACCTTAGGAAACTCCTCCCTGACCTCCTCCCACTTGAGCCCCGCTCCCCTCCTGTAAGAAGGGGGTGTACCCCCTCCATGCCGGACGGACCCTCCTGCCCTCCCCCTCCAAGGGGGAGGGAGGGGACTGATCGACGACCCCCGACCGCCAGACTGAATATTGACCCTAATAAAGCAACTTTTGTGACTCTTCACTCTAAGACTTCCACCCGCCTGTCAACTGTCAATTCTTTTATAATAAAGAAAGTCATTGACTGTAATGTTGGTAATGTTGTCAATGTGAAAAAACTTGCCAGTGGTGACTTGCTAGTTCAGACCCTCAACGTAAGTCAAGTAAAGTCATTGTTAAAGCTCCGGATCATCCATGACATCGAGATCGAGGCTTTCATTCCAGTGTCTATGAACTCGTGTCGGGGATTTGCCTCCCACCGCGATTTTGTGGATATGGATGAGGCCGAGATTACTGATTGCATGGCTGACCAGGATGTAATTGAAGCTCGCAAGATAACTAAGAATGTTGACGGCACCAGAAGGAGCACAGCATCTGTTATTTTAACTTTCAGTGCTGCTAAATTGCCGGATAGGGTTCATGTAGGATATGAGTCGGTTTCCGTTCCTCCTTACATTCCTTATCCTCTCCGTTGCTTCAATTGTCAAATTTATGGTCACCATGGAAATGCTTGTCGGTCTTCCCACGCCTACTGCGGTAGATGTTCAGATGAGGGTCATTCTGCAGACCAATGTACAACTCTTGTCCAAAAGTGCCGTAACTGTGAGGGTGCTCATTCCACTTTCTCGCGCGATTGGCCCGCGTGGAAATTGGAAAAAGAAATCTGCACAGTGAAAGCTACTGAAGGGATTTCCTACTATGAAGCAAGGATGAGAGTGAAGCAGACGCAGTCCGCACCTGCTTCAAACGCTTCTTATGCTTCAGCAGTACGGGCTCCTCCCAAGATGTGCACTATTGGAATCCAGACTGATCCGTTGCCTGACTCATCTACCTCTACAGTTTCCCCTTCAACCTCTGCCTCATCACCTGATAAAACTACATCCACTCCAACTAAAACTTCTACTGCTATAACTTCCTCTGCTCCATATCTGTCCGCTATCTCTCGTACTCCCAGTAAGAGTGAAAAGACTGACAAGTCTGATAAACTAAATTTAACAAAACTTGAACACAGTCGCCCTTCTCATGTCGTCGCAGCTCCCGCGCCCTCGAGGAGGAGTTCTCACGCTCGCTCCCTCTCGACGAGCTAGGGGAGCGGGGAGTTAACAATTGATGACCCAATGGATGTCACCACTAGTAAGGGCCGGGAGAGGTCCCCCGGCAGCTCCTCAGAGCGCAAAAGGACCAAGAAACACGGCCGCCACCTCCATTCTTAAGCCATAATGTTCAAGGTGTTACAGTGGAACTGCAGAAATATTCGAAATAAAGATTCATATTTGTCACTTTTAGTGAAAACACACAGGCTGTCTGTTATTTGTCTACAGGAGACGAGGCTGCAGGATCAGCCTGATCCTACAGTGCTAAAACACTACCATCCGTATAGAAGATATGAGGGACACGGCGTTGCCATATACATACACAAAACACTAACACAAACAGAAGTGACGTTGAATACACCTCTGGAAGCTGTCGCGTGCAGGGTGAGATTCAACAAGACGTATCTGGCTATCTGTTCCCTCTACTTGCCTCCCAATACCCCCATTGTTGATGACGACATTACATCACTGATTAGCCAGCTTCCGGGCAACAGGCTAGTACTGGGCGACTTTAACGCCCATCATCAGCAATGGGGAAGTGAGAGGTCAAGTGTACGTGGGGAGCAGATAGTTTACATTATGTTGCAGACAAACCTCTGTCTTCTGAACGATGGAAGTGCGACTCGTGTAGATGATCGGACTGGTAACGCGTCTGCCATTGATCTGTCATTGTTATCGCGGGCTATACTCCCTGACTTCTCCTGGGAAGTCATCGACGACTCCCACGGAAGTGACCATCTACCCATCTGTATCTCTTACTCACGCGACATCCCGCCCACCCCCCACACTCCCAAGTTCAACTTTAAGAGAGCAGATTGGGCAACCTTCCGTGGGATTGCCGACGTGGATATATCTGGCGAAGACATTGACACGATGGTCAGCAACGCAACACGATCCATATTACACGCCGCCGAGGCTTCTATTCCGAAAACTTCTACAGTTCACACTAAGCATGGAGTTTCATGGTGGACAACGGATTGCCGAAAAGCACTTCGTGAGCGTAATAGGCGATACAGGCATTTCAGCCAGCAACCCAGTCAAGCAAACTTCATAGCCTATAAAAAGGCAAGGGCTTAGGCAATGAAAGTCATCCGTAATGCAAAAACTGACTCTTTCAGGGAATTCATATCAATACTAAATCGCACCACACCCCTTTCAAAAATGTGGCAGATAGTAAATATATTTAATAATAAAAAACATTATACACCAATAAGTACTCTTGTAATAAACAACAATGTAATAGATGACAAAAAAGAAATAGCCAATACAATAGCTCAACATTTTCATCACGCTAGCAGTTCCGCCTACTATACCCCTGCCTTCCTTCCCCGTAAGGATGAGACAGAACTCTCAGTCCCAAACTTTGCCACAGGAGCTGGCGTAAACTCGGACTACAACACAGAGTTTACGTTGGATGAACTCCTTCTTGCCCTGAAATACTGTAAAGGCTCCAGTCCCGGTCCAGACAACATTGCATATACTATGTTACAACATCTCGGCCACCATTCCATTACTAAATTATTATTCCTATACAATAAAATATGGACCACCCACACGTTTCCTAAGTCTTGGGGCTTTGCTCATACCATCTCAATCCCCCAAAAGACTGGACGCCTTACGGACCCCAGTGCGTTTCGCCCTTTTGCGCTCACGAGCTGTCTATGTAAGGTCATGGGACGTATGGTAAAGCGAAGGCTGCTTTTTGTTTTAGAAGCGAAGGGTTTGTTAGGTGATGAGCAGTCGGGGTTTCGGAAGTACCGAAGCACGATGGATCACCTAACACACCTAGAGCATTGCATTTCAGAGGCATTTGCCAAAAAAGAATTCATGATAGGGGTGTTCCTAGACATCCACAAAGCCTTCGACATGACATGGCGACACGGTATCCTCACGAAACTCTACGCTCATGGCTTCAGAGGTAACTTGCCCATTTTTGTTTATAATTTCCTACAGGACAGAACATTCTCTGTCAAGCTTCCTGGTAACGTAATCTCGGACGTTTTCGTCCAGGAGAACGGGGTGCCGCAGGGTAGTGTTCTTAGTCCTATATTATTTTGTATTATGGTTAATGATATTCTGTCCACAACTCCCGTCCCCAGGAATCTTAAATACTCACTGTACGCTGACGACTGTGCGTTATGGCACTCCTCGCCTAACGCTCAGTTCTCAGCGGGGCGGATTCAAGATGCTCTTGATTCCGTTCAGCATTGGGCCTCTTTGTGGGGATTTAAGTTTTCCGTTGCTAAGTGTATCGGTGTTGTTTTTACTAGACGTAACGTACCTGATTTGCAATTAACTCTTCAAGGCCAGCCGATACCATTTCAAAATTCAGTCAAATTTCTTGGGTCTGCATTTTGACAGCAGACTCAATTGGAAGACCCACATTAATGAATTACTTATCCGTTGCCGTAAAAAAATCAATGTCCTCAAATACCTCCGTGGTACTTCATGGGGAGCAGACAGAAAATCTTTATTAATGGTGTACAAGTCCTTAATTCGCTCTCATTTAGACTATGGCTCACCGGTGTATGGGTCTGGGTCGGAACCAACATTGAGGAGGTTGGATGTTTTGCAGAATGAATGTGTGAGAATGTGTCTTGGAGCCCTGCGCTGCACTCGTGTGGCAAGGATGGAGGTTGAGGCCAACATACCACCGCTGCAACACCGTCGCGATGCATTACTCCTATCCTATGGGATAAAAACCGCCCGGAAAGCGACCCTCGGCAACACAGCAAGCAAGATCGTCTGGCAGCACCACCACCTCCACACTGCAGTCCTCCGTCCAGTCTCTGTCAGACTTAACGCCTTATGCCAACAAACGAGCGTGAGACTGGACGAGGCGGACCACCTCGTGCTGCCCACCCTTCCCCCATGGAAGAAACAAGCAGCATCATTCATAACATCATGGCTAAGGGGGAAGAAGGCTGTTGTTGCCGAGGCTGAGCACCATCAGCGCTTCCGGGCCCTCATCGCTGGCCTCCCTCCATCCCTACACATATATACTGACGGCTCCAAGACGGATGAATGTGTGGGTGCAAGTGTATGGTCGTGTGAATGTGCCCTCAGGTTCCGACTGCCGACTCATACATCGGTCTTTTCCGCTGAAATTTTTGCCATTGACAAAGCCATAGATTATGCTTTAAATTCATCTCATCATTCAATTATCATTTTTTCGGACTCTATGTCAGCCCTTCAGGCAATAGAGTCCGGCCGTACGGATACAAATGAAATCCAGGGCAACATCATTAATAAATTAAATTCAAGTCGTAAATCCTTCTCACTGATTTGGGTGCCTGGACATTCCAATATTCGCGGGAATGAACAGGCTGACATGCTAGCTCGGTCTGCCGCAGAGCTCGAGGGAGCGTGGAACCTCCGTCGGGATCTGCAGTCATGTCTCTCAGTTGTTAAATCATCAGCAAAACTCCTGTGGCAGAGTCACTGGGACAACCTCCACCTACAAACCATCAAACCCATCCTAGGCGAGTGGGCTTCCTCCAATCGCCCCACAAGGCGGGAGGAGGTTGTCCTCGCACGCCTCAGGATGGGCTGCACCCTCCCCACCCACATGCTCCCCTACATAGCCAACGCATTCCCACCACAATGTTCCATATGCAATGTCACCCTCTCTGTCGAGCACATCCTGCTTCACTGTGTGCGTTATCGTGAGGAGAGGCGGCCCTTGGCGGCGTATTGCCAGAGTCGCGGCCTCACGCTAACGCAGACCACCCTTCTGGGTGACGAACACCCGGATGTGGTCGATAGACTGATGATTTACCTGACTGAGACCAACTTAATTAGAGAGTTGTGATTTATGTGTATATATTCTATATGATGCACTGTATATATATATATATATATATATATATATATATATATATATATATATATATATATATATATATATATATATATATTTTCCTTTTTTTTCTGACTCCAATGTATATAATTATAATGTAAATAAAAGTATGAAAGTGTGTATGAATCCCATTCAGCGTGATTTGATATCAATGTTTTCATTTTTATTATTATTTTCTTCTTCTTCTTATTATTTTTTTTTATAAATAAAAGCAATACGTAGTAACACTACGTAATCACCTTGTGTGTTGCCCCCTCCATCCCCTGCCTTGACAAAGGACAATAGTTTTGCAATAGGAATAGTTGCCCTGTGTGAATGAAGCGTGTGTGTAAGTGTGACTGTTGTTGTTGTTGTTGTTGTTGTTGTTGCTGTTGTTTTTGTTGTTGTTGTTGTTGTTGTTGTTGCTGTTGTTTTTGTTGTTGTTGTTGTTGTTGTTGTTGTTATGGTTGATGTTATTTTATTAAAAAAAAATAAAAAAAAATAAATATAAATAAAAAAATAAAACTTTAAAAAAAACATAAAACAAATAAAAAAAAGCACTTGTAAATACAAATACACAAACCTAATAATAAAAATGGCCTAATACCCATGTCTGGGTGATGGCCAAAAAAAAAAAAAAAAAAAAAAAAGCCAATAAACAGAGAGAGAGTGGCAGTTAAACGGCGTTTCCGTTTCCCTTAAGAGAAGGCAATGTCGCCCATAAGGCATTATGGGTTTGGGGTCAGAACGGAAAAGTCTCTGGCTAGTTGGTCCTTTAACGGACTAAACACGGCGTATCCGTCCAGGGTACGTTTGGGACCGCTAGCCTTACAAGCGAGAGACGGTAAGGACGGCCTGCTAAAACTGGCACATATGCCGGTTTTAACTGGTGACCCCGGCGTTTAACCCCGCCCCTCTTTGGCCACCCTGTGCGCCGCGCTCTGCCCGCCCCCGCCCCACGCCTGCGCGCGCCCGCCTACCCCGCCACCCGAGCGCAGCGTACCCTCTCACCCTCTCTCTCTCTGAGTCATTCCCGCCGTCTCTCTCCCCCTCCCTCGCTCTTTCACTTTTTGCTGACTCATTTCCGCCCGGTCTTCTCCACTCTCTCTCCGCTCCACTGTCCACACTGCTTCTCCGCGTTCCTGCTGACGACGCCTGCTGTTCCTGGGACGCTTCCTGTAGTTCCTGGGACGCCCGCTGTTCCTGGGACGTCCCCTGGATGCCTGGTGACGCCTTCCTGTCCTGTGATGCCGTCGCCTGTTGACGCTCTGGCATCTTCCCTTGTGGCCAGACTCAGCCAGCCACACACACCTTGGCGCAGTGGTGCTTCCTTCGCCACCCCGCGCCCCAGTGAGTTGGTAGCAAGGTCCTTGGTTGGTAGCTACACTTACGCCAACTCCGCCAGTTCCAGGATTACCCTCAGTGCTCCCAGTGCCGAGGATTTACTCCGCCAGTGCCAGGATTACCTTCAGTGCTCCCAGTGCCAAGGATTTACTCTGACAGTGCTCAGGATTACTCGCAGTGTTCCCCTGTGCACAAGATTGTATCCCCAGTAATCCCCGACCGCCCGGGATTACCAGCAGTGTGCCCAGTGTCCAGACAGTGTCCCCAGTAATCCCCGACCGCCCGGGATTACTCGCAGTGTTCCCAGTGTCCAGAAAGTGTCCCCAGTAATCCCCACGCCGCTCGGGATTACTCAGTGTTCCCCTGTGCTCAGACCTAACCCCACCGCCTCCTGCAGTGCCTTGAAAAGCCCAAGAGTGCGTTAGTGCCGCAAACAACCTTACCCCACCGCCTCCTGCAGTGCCTTGAAAAGCCCAGGAGTGCGTTAGTGCTGGAAACAGTGTCCTCTGCACGTGCTTGTGCTTGTGTGCGCGTCTCTGACTCTGCTGTGGTTCCTCACCTCATGCTGTGGTTCCTCACCTCACACCACCAGCATGCAGACGCCCACAGCACCTGCCTCCATGGCAGCCACGGACCCTACTGCGCCCTCGTCTCTCTCGGCGCACGTGGCCTTCAGGGCACCTCCTTTCTGCAACCAGGACCCGGCCATGTGGTTTGCCATCATCGAGTGCAGCTTCAAAGCTGCCTCCATCACGGCGAACCTCACCAAGTTCCCTCACGCCACGGCCCTCCTTCCTCCTGACGTCCTGTTTAAGGTCTCTGACGTCATCAGCAACGCTAACGCTTCCACCACACCATACGATGACCTCAAGGCTGCTGTCCTGTCTCGCCTGCAGTCTACCGTCACTGCCCGTCTCCAGGAACTGCTGAGCAAGGAGGAGCTCGGTGACGAGAAACCCTCAGACCTCCTCAGACGCATGAAGAAGCTGTTGGGCGACAAGAACAGTGCGTTCGACACGGACCTCTTCCGCCACCTGTACTACCAGCAGCTGCCCCTTGCCACACAACGCAGCCTCTTTAGCGTCAAGCACAAGCTGTCAGTGGACGTAATTGCTCAGTTGGCTGACGACTTCATGGCGACTCTTCCACCTGACCCTTCGGTTGCTTCTGCTACTCTGCAGCCGGAGGCAGACTCTCACCTCACCCAGTTAGTCTCACAACTGGCGCTCCAGGTGAGCAACCTCACTCGCCGCTTTGACAGCCGTCCCCGCACCAGAACTCCACTACGTTTCAGGCGACGCTCCTGCTCCACCAGCAGGTCCGCCAGCGCCTCCCGTGCCTCTTCCACTTCTCCCGGCACCTGCTACTACCACCGCACGTTTGGTATAGAGGCCCGCAAATGCCAGTCGCCCTGCAATTTCACCACGGATCCTTTAAACCTGCCCAGCGAGCATTAGCGGCGCATAATGTTCGCCGTGCTTCGACGCTGCTCCACATCTTCGATCCACTCTCCAAGACAACGTTCCTCATCGACACTGGTGCTGAGGTCAGTGTCCTTCCTGCAACGGCTTCTCAACGCTCCCTGCCTCCAGCCCTTCATCTCTACGCTGCTAACGGCACCAAGATCCCGGTGTTCTCGCGTAGGACTATGCAGGTGGAGCTCAGCCTACGCCGTTCCTTTGAGTGGACGTTCTATGTGGCAGCAGTGTCTCAAGCACTTCTGGGCGCCGACTTCCTGCACCACTACGGTCTCCTGGTTGATGTGCAGAAACGGCAACTCGTGGATCCTCTCACTTCACTCTCCACACACGTGCTGCCCACCCCAGGCGCCAGCGCGTGCCTCACTGTCCTCAAGGCAGACACCCAGTTCGCTGCACTTCTCAAGAAGTTCCCGACTCTTCTGCAGCCGTACTCCACAGCCAGGCCTGTAAAACACCACGTCATGCACCACATCGAGACCTCCGGCCGGCCTACGCACGCTAAGGCCCGCCGCCTCGCGGCTGAGCGCTACAAGCTCGCCAAGGCCGAGTTTGAGTCTCTCATGCGTGCTGGTGTACTACGGCCAAGCTCCAGCAACTGGTCATCTGCCCTACACATCGTGGACAAGAAGAATGGTGAGATCCGTTCCTGTGGTGACCACCGTGCTCACGCCCTCACCAAGATGGACAAGTATCCTGTGCCTAACATCCAGGAGCTTACCTCACAACTCGCCGGCTCCACCATCTTCTCCCGCATCGACCTGGTGAAGGCATTCCACCAGATCCCAGTCCACCCTGACGACATCCCGAAAACAGCCATTATCACTCCTTTTGGCTTGTTTGAGTACACACCGATGCCGTTTGGACTTAAGAATGCGGCCCAGACATTCCAGCGCTTCATTGACGAGGTAGTGCGAGGCCTTCCCTTCTGCTTCGCCTACATCGACGACCTCCTCATCGCCAGTCCTGATGAGGCAACCCACCTCGTCCACCTGCGCCAACTCTTCACACGCCTTGAGGACTATGGCATCCAGATCAACGCAGAGAAGTCCGTGCTGGGTGTCTCTTCTCTGAACTTCCTTGGCCACTCCATTTCTTCGGCAGGAATCTCTCCCCTGCCCTCGAAGTGTGAGGCCATTCAGCAGTTTCCCAAGCCTTCCATGCAGCACCAGCTGAGGGAATTCCTGGGGATGGTCAACTACTACAACCACTTCATCCCTCGCTGTTCCCTCCTTCTCCAACCTCTCTACGCCATGCTGAAGCCTTCCAAGAAAGGCCAGTCTGTCACCCTCGACTGGACACTTGACGCTGATGCTGCCTTCACCTCCGCCAAGGAAGCCCTCTCCAGAGTCTCCACCCTCTGCTTCCCTTCTCCTGATGCCAACATCTCCATCGCTACTGATGCCTCCAGCATTGGTGTCGGTGCGGTGCTTCAGCAATTCGTCGGTGATGGCTGGAAACCGGTGGCTTTCTTCTCGAGGAAGTTCACACCTGCAGAAGCAAACTACAGCGCCTTCGACAGGGAACTTCTCGCCATCTACCGTGCCATCAAGCGTTTCCGGTACTTCGTGGAAGGCCAGCAGTTCCACGTCTTCACCGACCACAAGACTCTCACCGCCATATTCAACAAGAACAAGTCAACCTACACTCCACGCCAGCTGCGACACATCGAGTATGTCTCCCAGTTCACCACAGACATACGCTACATCAAAGGCTGTGACAACGCCCCAGCTGACGCACTCTCCCGCAACATCAGCGCTGTGTCTTCTTTCCCTCTCGACTGTGCCGCTGTTGCTGCAGACCAGGTCGGCGACACTGAACTGCAGCAGCTGATAAACAACGCGGCACTCGAGATGAAGAAGGTGCCAGTGCCAGGAATAACCCTGCAGCTGTACGCCGACGTCTCCACGTCCAACGTCCGGCCCTACTTACCAGTACAACACCGGTACCCCATGTTCCGGCAGCTGCACGACATCGCTCACCCTGGCATCCGCGCATCACAGCAGCTGATGACGTCCCGCTTCATATGGAGCGGCATCAACTAGGACGTAAGGCTGTGGACCCGCACCTGCCTGAAGTGCCAGGCCTCCAAGGTCACACGTAACACCCGTTCCTCTCCAGGCACCTTCACGCCAGTCTCCACCAGGTTTGAGCACGTCCACATCGACATTGTGGGCCCCTTGCCATACTCCCGGGGTTACAAGTACCTGCTCACCTGCGTGGACCGCTTCACCAGATGGCCCGAAGCTACCCCACTGGCGGACATCACCACCGACACGGTGGCTCGTGCCTTCGTGGAGACGTGGGTTTCCAGGTTTGGCGTCCCTCTCAGCCTCACGTCCGACCGCGGTGGCCAGTTCGAGTCCCAGCTATGGAGTCGTGTCATGACTCTACTTGGCATCAACCGCTTCAGGACCTCCAGCTACCACCCGCAGGCGAACGGCATGGTCGAGCGATTCCACCGCCAGCTCAAGGCCTCACAGACAGCTTCTTCACCCTGTCGTGAGAGGTGGGTGGACACCTTGCCCCTCACACTTACACTTCTCGGCATCAGGACTGCCCTGAAGGAGGATCTCCAGCAGTCCTCTGCTGAGCTGGTGTATGGCTCCACCCTCCGGTTGCCAGGCGAACTCCTCACCAGCAAACCTGTCCTCGCGCCCAGCAGTGTCCAGGACTTCACAGCTACCCTCAAGGAGTCCTTGGCGAGACTTCGGCCGGTGCAGCCACGCACGCCGAAAAATGCCGCAGTCTTCACCAGCCAGGACCTTGACAGCTGCTCCCACGTCTTCCTCCGAGTCGACAGCGTCTGGCAGCCCCTCCAGCAACCTTACCAGGGCCCCTTCAAAGTCCTCCGTCGAACTCGGAAGACGTTTACCCTGGACGTCAATGGCGCCACCCAGTCTGTCGCGGTAGACAGGGTGAAACCTGCCTACCTGCGACCACCGCTGCCACACCTGCCACCGTCTCGTGCAGCTCGAAGGACCCTACAGTGCACACAAGAAAACTTTCGTTTCTCCTCCCTCGAAACTAGGGGGGGAGTATTGTAGTGTGCATTTTAATCTAGTCTTGTGTGCCCTCAACTTCCACCATTCTCTACTCACGTTCTCTATTACTCTCTTTACACATTTTATTTTCTCCACCTAGAAACACCGATTATTTTTACTTCACACCTTCTTTTCACAAACAAACATATACATCTGCTGTGTCTCTTTTACATACACATCTTTCACACACACAGAAAACATACATGCACTTAATGTATATATATGTGATGTGTACATATTTTGTCACTGTAAATTGTGGGTGCGTTGCAGCGCACAATGACCCTCGAGTTTGTTTTGCCAATAAACAGAGAGAGAGTGGCAGTTAAGCGGCGTTTCCGTTTCCCTTAAGAGAAGGCAATATCGCCCATAAGGCATTATGGGTTTGGGGTCAGAACGGGAAAGACTCTCTGGCTAGTTGGTCCTTTAACGAACTAAACACGGCGTATCCGTCCAGGGTACGTTTGGGTCCGCTAGCCTTACAAGCGAGAGACGGTAAGGACGGCCTGCTAAAACTGGCACATATGCCGGTTTTAACAGAACAACACTGTGGTCCCCGGTGCAACACCTGTATGGCCAACAGATCCTTCCCATTGGCTGCACTCACCCTCTGGAACCGCCTCCCCAATCATGTTTAACACTTCACCTTCATAACATATTTAAAAAAAAGCGTCTAAAAATCAACTTTTCTGTTAAGAATTCCAGCGGTAACAAACGATTATATCGTTTTCTCAGATTTTACTTTATTTTACTCTCAAACAAATTAACCTCGTAATTTTTTTAAACATTTTATTGCTTCACAATTTAACTTTATTCTTTTCTAGTGTAGATTTTACTACTTCTCATTGTATCTTTATTTAGTTGCTTTAAACATTATTTCCTAGTTTCAATTAGTATAAGCGTATCTAGTTTGATTAACTTTGAACGGCTCTTTTCTTTGATCATAATCCTCATTCTAACTTTTATTATTAATATTATAAGATAGAATTAGACAAATTTGTCAACTGTAATCAATATCATCAATTGTAAGCAACATTATAGTATTTATAAGAGCGTAAAGAAGAACCATGTATGGTGAAAATAGATTCTGTTTCTCTCTCTCTCTCTCTCTCTCTCTCTCTCTCTCTCTCTCTCTCTCTCTCTCTCTCTCTCTCTCTCAACAATACTTTTCCCCCTTATCTTTTTCTACAGTTACGAATTAGTGGATGTCCGTTTCGAACAGTATGGTCAACTGCTGGACAATGGCTCCTGGACAGGTGTCATGGGACTGCTGCAGAGAAGAGTAAGTACTGTTCACTAGCGATGGTCACACTAGGTTTCCAGCAATTGGAAGATTTTTCAGTATACATAATTCTGAAGAGTCCATAGACGCTGGTCAAACTTCATCAAGACTATAATCTGCCGTTCGCTGCGCATATGATAGGAAGGATAATGATCTTTACGAATCAGTGCAAAGGATATGGGAGAGGGGAAGTATTCCTTACGAAACGGAGCAAGCTATCAAATGTATGTAATTTACGGAGATATAGATTGAGATGTGGGTTTTGGGATTTTTTTGGCCTTTCTTTTGATAACTTTTTTTTTATCTTTTAACCTTTAATTTATTTTTTCCGTATAGATAGATTTTTTGTCTTACCTTTCCTTGAACTCTTTACCTTAACTGGTCACTTGATAGTGTGTTTGAGCAGTTATATATTAAGTGGGAATATGAAGTGTGAGTAACGCCTTTAAGGCCAATATGCATTGTTAGTCAGATATAGTAGAGCAATACATGTCTAGTATCTCTTTTTCTTTCCACAGACATAAAATACTAGTCATTGCATCGTTTGCGTAAATGGAGATAGTGTCAGTGTCATGGTGACACTAAGTAGTTGTTATCAATTGTAAATGATTCGCCACGATATTCGCTCCGGTCTCTCTCTCTCAGCACTGGTATTGCAACAAACACTGTCTTTTCAATATGATGTCTGTTTTTTGTTTTCATTTAAACAATGTGGGTTTTTTACGGGAATTTATGGGGTAAAAGAGATCACCTAATACACACACACACACACACACACACACACA
>CM035223.1:19453327-19463049 GCA_020233015.1 Callinectes sapidus | reverse complement strand
TATATATATATATATATCAGAAAGTTTTTGTAATAAATAATTCAGTTGTAATTTATGTGTTGAGGAAGTGGATCTTGGAGGCACACTTTTCACCGTGACGTGGCGGCGATGGCTGGCAGCGGATTTCAGCACAGCGCTCTATCTCGACCAGTCAAACGTGATCTACGCTCGCCCTGAAGTTACCTCCGATATGACTGCTTTTGTCAAGCCCTACACTCTGTTTGTAAGTTGGTGTAACTCATTAGTGACTATTATTAATTTTCTTGTTTTTTTGTGTAGTAAAACAAAAGTTTTAATACCCGTCTGTGCAATTAATTATTATCTCTCCAACTACCTATCCATACATGCTTACACACACCCATATACAATTTTGTGTTTTATGTGTTTAGGGTATGGATCTTGGACACACACACACACACACACACACACACACACACACACATAATTGAATTCAATTCAATTGTAAATTGACCACAAAATTGCTGATTATATGAAACTGGCTCAACCGGTCTTATAACAAACAAAGAAAGAAACACACACACACAAAAAAAAAAAAAAAAAACCGCAACAAAAAAATACATAGTTTGGAAAACTTAAAGCTTAATTGTCGTCCAGTACAAAATACCTCATCATTAAAAATACAATGTAGCTCCTCAACTTAAAACTAAAACAAAAAGTAACTATAAGATTAAATAATATATTGACAGAGCATTAGCAAACAAAAACTGGCAAGAACACAGTAACATATAAACTCATAAAACACATGAGACTCATATTAACAGCAATAAGAAAATAAAATTAAAGAAAAAATAAATGAACATACGGAATCTAAAAGAAAAGGCTAAATACATATGTAAACCAAATGAAAAGAAAGAAAGAAAAAAAAACAATAATCAAAATTTATATGCACAAAATAATAAAACTAACTTGAATAAAAGTGGGAGTAAAATAAATATATGAAAGGTATGTAATAAAAAAATCAATAATGATTTATAAGAAAAAATGTATATACCTAACCACACATTGTCAGAAAAAAAAATAAATAAAACACACATTCAAAGATACGATAACCCAGCTACGAAAAGCGTGACATGACAATTTACACAATCTTTGGAACAAAAAGCTGACCTCACCTATCCATCAGCTGCCCCCAAGACGTAAATTCGTGCCGGACGCGGATATCCTCAGTGAAGGGACAACATTCCAGTACGTGTAGTTCAGTGTGCACGCTCCCACACTGGCACAAACGTGCCTCCACGGGTAAGCGCCTATTCCACCTGCCACATTCGATCGCCAGTTTATGCTCACTAAGCCTGAACTGGCTGTATGCAATCCTGTACCTCTCACTGCCATTATTTCCTTTCACGTAACATATATCAACAGTTAGATCAGGATTGAGCACCCGATATGTTACGCGCCTCGAGGATGTGGACTCACAAATAGAGCATTTTAAAAAGTTAACCCCCACTTCACAATCATTTATATCATCAGAGATCAGGCCGCGAACATGCCTAGCTGTCGCAGTGTTTGTACCCATGGGTCATCTCTCATATGCTGATGTTCCTCCCACAAGCGTTGAACAAATTTACGTTGCGTGCTAGTAACTAAATGCTTGAGTGGTGGCAAGCCGAGTTCAACAAAACAAATGTCCGTAAAAGTTGCCATACGAACGCCAAGCAGTTGTTTTACAGGCAAGTTGTATAGTTTTTCCACTGGTTTTAGGTCCCCGTTGAGCCATGATTCGCACCCGTACAATACTGATGACATTACAGCAGCATTAAATACTATCAACTTAACATGAAATGGAACATGACTATTTTTCTTCAGAAAAGAGACAAATTTGAGTATGTGGCACATCTTTGCTTCAGCGTGCGCAGCTACAGCTGACGACAATGACTCGTCTGAGGTAAAAAGACTATCCAGATCCGTGTATCTATCACACCACTCTACTATAATTTGTTCGACTATAAATTGACCTTTTTCCTCTGGCAGACAATTCAAGGCAAAGAATTATGTTTCCACATTATTTACACCCATTCCATAATCCTTACAATAACCATTTAGAAGTGTCAACTTTCTCTGCATCCCTTGTCTCGTTGTTGATAACAGGACTGTACCATTCATTTATACTAAGGTATGCAGCCACACAAGAAACCCGTCCACATCACAGCCATTCTTAATCAGAGCAATAAGGCCATTTTACAAAATGATATGATAAATAACAAACATGAAGTAGGAGGTGCCTTGCCTCACACCAATTGTAGCTGTCACAAATAGCGGCACCAACTACACTGTGGGTAACAGAATACATACTCACAAATATCGCTAGCATTACTGCACCACAACCGAGCCTTTTCAGTACCCTACACAATACAGTGCGTGTGACGGTCATATGCCACTGTAATGTCTACAAATACTACAAACAACTTTAGTTTCTTCTTTGTGGCCATATCCATTAACAAGCGTAGCGACACTATATGTTCAATACAGCCTCTGCCCTTTTGGCTGCCCGCCTGTTCTCTGTATGGACCAAACCAAGAATTTAGTCGAGAGCTCAATACCAAATCAAAAAGTTCAGCCAAACAATTGATAACATTTATTCCACGGTAATTCACCGGGCTTCTCTTGTTACCTCTCCTGAATACAGTGAACACGCAAACAAAACGCCAGGATGAGGGATAACATCCGGACGTGAAGACCGAGATGGTGAGGATCGATCCACTGGACAGGTAATATTATCAAAACACCTGGGCTGAGACCACCAGGTCCACAATACTTGTTAGCTTTCATGGTACCAATTTGAGGTTTCACTTCTTGAATTTGAATCGGATCATCTAATTAATACTGGCACAGTCACAACGTCTCCGGGATTCAACGCTTTGACGTTCCATGGGATATAAACCGATTCAAAGAATACCGGCCTAAATTCCTCGTCAAAAGGTGCGCTCTCCTCGCCTCTATTCTCCTTGTATCTACCTTGCCAATCTATTGCTTCCTAAATCCTTTTGTCATCAATGCCATGCATTAACCTCTCTCATCTTTCTAAGGCCGGATCAACAGGTACAGAATTCGGTCTAGGACTACTCGTATTCGCACATTTATACAACACATCTGATAACACACCAATATCTACATTAACATCACCAGTACAGTCGGGAATATCGCAACGAGAAAGTTCCCCTAGAAAAAATTCCACGTTGATCTTAATGAACTTCACAGGCTTCTCCAAATGTCTGCTGTTACTAGTGTGTAACACACACACACACACACACACACACACACGTCTGCACGTCGAGAACAGCTGTACCACCACCCCAGCTCACCATCGGCCCCCACCCACTCCAGGTAGTTAACACCTTCAAGGTACTTGGCATGGTCCTGGACGACCATCTTTCCTGGGGGCAGCACGTGGCCAGTGTGGTAAGAGCTGCGTCTTACCGGCTCTACATGCTGCACAGGCTCAGGTCTCTGGGATCACTGGCGGACGAACTCAATTAAGGGAGTTTGCACCTCCTTTATCCTCCCTCAGCTCGTTTACGCCTCTCCAGCTTGGTCATCAGCTACACTAGCTGGAGAGAGTCCAGAAAAGGGCATGCAGGCTCATCCTTGGCCCTGCATATGTAGACTACAACGCTAACCAATCTGAGCCTGCCCACACTGGCCAAGAAATACCACCAAGCTCTCACCGTGTTCGTGGCAGGCCTACTCAGGAGCCAGCGTCACCGCCACTTCCTACCACCAGATGCGCCACCTCCCAGACGGTCAACAAGGCACACGAACCAACTCGTGCCTTTGAAAGCCCCACGCACGGACAGATATGGAAGAAGTGCCATCCCCACCATCAACCGTGGCATAAACAATGGGCAGTAGACCATAGTTACATAAGTCGTAGATGTAGGTTGTTTTTCACTTCTAGAATAAGGTATTTCTCCCCCCCCCCCCTCCCCTCTGTACACATTTTCAGTCCCTGGACTGCCCCACCAATAAACCACTTATTATTATTATTATTATTATTATTATTATTATTATTATTATTATTATTATTATTATTATTATAATTATTATTATACACATACACATGTCGTGATCGAGAATGATAATGGAATGATAACGTTAATTTGGAAAAAGATCATATATATATATATATATATATATATATATATATATATATATATATATATATATATATATATATATATATATATATAACCAAACTTGTCGCATGTGTTACTATCTTTAAAATACCACTCTACGTTTTTTAATGTCTTTTTTAGACTTAGTAAATAAATCATGTAGCGAAGTCACAGAACGTCTGTTAGCTAGATTTAGCTTCACCAACATAAGTTGTCCAAGTGAGTCTGATACTTGTGGCGAGCGGTCAACTGGTTAATATATATATTATACTTCTCAGACCCGGGTTTGGAAGGAAACTCAGATTATAAAAGTTAATATATTAGGGGTGATATTTACAGGGATTTCAAGACACACGGTTAGAACGTAATGTCACTGTCTTTCTCGGAGAAGTGTTTAGTCTGTCTCTTGGGAGATAACTTAGAGAACACTTCAGAATCTCGAGAACACACGTTCAGGGCACACACCTTCGGGGCACACACAGTTCGTTCCCTCAACCACCACACGAGCCGGCTGTCCTCCTTCTGCCTTGTCCGGCAGATGACCGGCGGCGGCCCTGTTGGGTCACCCCAACTACCTCTCACCGCCGCTCGTTTTCTACTCTCTTCTGGTGCGGCCCGCCGCGCCTCACGGCACAGGAAACTGCTGACTCCGAGGCGTGGTCATGTGATGCAGGGATGGGTGTGTGTGTGTGATGCCTCAGTGTTCAAGTACATTATTTTATCTTATATAGTGATGTCTTATAAACCACATCCTACTTAGAGAGTTTATATTATTATACTTTAGTAAATGTAACATCCTATAGATACAATAATAATGGAAGTGCCTAGTTATATGTATAAACACATGCAACTCCTTGGAGAGGACAAAACTATGTCAGCATTTCTGAAGTATTGCACCATTTTATGGAGATGTTGCATCAGATTATATTTGCATATATAAATATACTGAATTTCTACCTATCATGTCCCTAACACGTCTGACTTCTGATATCTCTAAAACTTTTTGAAAAAGGCAAAGAAAACGTGGTCTATTACCCTTACACTGAATTTTCACTTTCTGTTTACTTTTTTTGTAATCTAGGCACATCTCATATATATATATATATATATATATATATATATATATATATATATATATATATATATATATATATATATATATATATATATATATATATATATATCTACACACACACACACACCCACCCGCCCATACACACACACACACACACACACACACACATATATATATGGACACTTAACTTTGATGGGAAAGAAGATTTTGCACGGTAAGGTTAATTTTGGAGTTAGGTCAACATTAATGAGCAAGCCAAGGACGTTATTGGCCGATTATTGCTATTTTTTTCCTGTGTATATCACACTTATACAAAAGTATTATTACCACTTATCATCGTAATCCAGAAATGTATCTAATATTGTGGGTATAATTATGATTTAGCAGCTCCTGGGCTTGGCTACCATTATTGCCTGACGTGTTTGATACACTGTTTTTGATATAACAACTCAAGAAAAATAAGAGGAGGTTCAAGAAGTTGCCAGGCCTACATGTGGGAGTCTAGTAAGAAATATAGCTATACATTTCTATTTATCAATTTCTATCACAATAACTTCCTATAATGTTAAAGCTCCACAATGATCCACACTAACAACGTAATTACAGAGTTTATTCCATTCGTCTACATATCATTGAATTTAAATACAGGTTTGGGTGGTGCTGTTCTTCGCTTCCATGGTGATGTTCACCGTCACTTCACTACTCATTTGGAGCCACAAAATCACACAGCCATTTGCAAAGTAAGTGGCGCACTGTTTGGATGGAACGAAGGGGTATCACAATAGCAGGATAGATCTATATTCCGAGATGGTAGCTAAACCTGATCTACTTTTTAATAGTATATCTGTAGTGCAGGATAATAACGGGCTTGCTTGCTGTACTTTACCATTGATTCCAGAAATGAAACACCGATGTAATTAAACTTTTCATTAATCCATGAACAGTCATTCAAAGGAATGATCTCAAAATCCCCCCCCCCCCCCACACACACACACACACATTCCTTACTAAGCAAGACTGAAGAAAATGAAATTGCTTTCCTTAGGGAGACGTAGGTTAAGATGGGCCCTGCTGTAATTATTTAAGTGGTACAGGGCTTATAACAAAATATAAGACATGGACAAAGCTCTTAGGATCAGTAGTTAGGATAAAACAAGAAATGATGGATTCAATCTTGAGGAATTTAGACTGAGAAAAGTGGAAAAGAACTGGTTCTATAAGAATTAGTGATGAGTGGAACTCCTTACCTGCCTCTGCATTTCTAAATTCGTATGACATGACTCTATGTAAGAGGAGGGTTTCAAGAAAATTGAAAATTGAGTACACTACACATGAAAAAAGTGAGATAAAAAGCAAGACGGTTTGGCCATCACCTTTTTATCTATAACTATATTTCCTTCTCTCACTTTACCAATCTTTCATTCTCTTCAACATCTTCTTTCATCCTTTTTTTTCTGTCCTCCCCATTACAATACATTACTAGCAAACTCAGTTCCCTTGAGGAAGCGATAGGGGACGTCGGTTGGGAAAGAAGATTAAACGAGTACTTATCAAGTATGAAGTTTGATCGTAATTTCACGAACAATTAACTGACGTTCCACGGCACCCAACGAGAGCTTCAGAAAGCTTTCCCAAACCTATGGCAGCACAAAAAAAGGAAAAAAAAAAAAAAAAAAAAACACTACAGAAAAATACCAGTTTCAAGACTGGAAAAAAAGGTAAATCAAGGCGGTATAATATTGCTTTATTTTCTTGTACAAAGTTATGTCACAAAACACATTATCCCATTACCAAAAACCAATAACTGTGACAAACAAAATAATCTCCCTCTGTAATGGGGTGTACCTACAGAGTCAACGATCTGTTGACAAAACTGCCTCAGCAAAAGGACAAGGGTTTCCCAACGGTTTCCTATAAAATCTTGCAAAAGTCGACTCAGAAGACCAACTCACCGTAGATAATATTGTGGAGAGCGGTAGTTTCTGGGCCGCCTTGCTAGATGCGGCTGACCTGACAGGTGGGGAGAAAAAAACTGTTAGGTCAATACCCGCTGCTTGTAACAAATCCTTGGTCCAGCGTCGTAATGTGTTGCGTGATGCAACATGGAAAAGAAGCCTAAAAGTTAGGAAAAGCCTTGTCTCTGATCCCCTAACATTATAAGTACGCTGAAGGTAGTTCTGAAGGTTGGTATAAAGTATAAACACATAACTGTTAATTAGGAACATGAGCATCAAAGGTGAGTTCTGAGAAGTGAACACCTGGCCTTGAAGTTTTCAGAAGGTCTCCCAATGTAAAAAAGACCCTGGGAAATTATCAGGCTTGACCACGTTGGCCAGATACCAATAACATCAGCATAATTAACTTCCTTAACAATTGAATATTGAACATAAGATCATTTTGTCCCAGGCTATCAATGTAATTTGAAACTAGGAGAGAGAAACTGAAGAGAGTTCCAAAGTTTACCAGAGAAAGGGGTGAAAGACTGAGAATACTGGTTAACTCTTGCATTAGAGAGGTGCACAGAACAGGGGTGAGAAGAAGAGACAAGTCTTGTGCAGCTAGGGCGCGGGAGCAAGGGAAGCATGCAATTAGCAAGATCAGAAGAGCAGTTAGTATGAAAATAGCAAGAGAGGCAACATTGCGGCGATGAGAAAAAGGCTGAAGACAGTCAGTCAGAGGAGAGGAGCTGATAAGACGAAAAGCTTTTTATTCGACCTTGTTCAATAAAGCTGCATGAGTGGAGCCTCTCCAAACATGTGGAGTATACTCCATACATGGACGGATAAGGCCCCTGTATAGAGTTAGCAGTTGGGGAGGTGAGTAAAACTGGCGGAGACGGCTCAGAACACCTAACTTCATAAAAGCTGTTCTAGCTAAAGAGATGTGAAGTTTCCAGTTTAGATTATAAGTAAAGTATAGACCAAGAATGTTCAGTGTAGAAGAAGGGGACAGTTGAGTATCATTGAAGAAGAGGGGATAGTTATTTGGAAGGATGTGTCGAGTTGATAGGTGAAGGAATTAAGTTTTTGAGGCATTGAACAACACTAAGTTTGCTTTGCTCCAATAAAATTTTTTTAGAGAGATCAGAAGTTAGGCGTTCTGAGGTTTCCCTGCGTGAGCTGTGTACTTCCTGAAAGGTTGGTCGTCTGTGGAAAGACGTAGAAAAGTGCAAGGTGGTATCATCAGCATAGGAGTGGATAGGGCAAGAAGTTTGGTTTAAAAGATCATTGATGAATAATAGGAACATAAAGTGAATGACTCCCTACTATGTATACAAGTACTACACTCAGCTATTGAAAGCCTGTTATTGCCTACTATTGTTTGTAAGTATATTTATCCATTATTGCCATCATCATATATGTTACTATTACTGCTGCTAGTATCTCTTGTTTTATTTAAGTATATTTATCATTATTATTATTATTAGTATGGAATTCATTACTACAATATGTTAAAGAATCTACTAGTACATCTTCTTTTAAAAATAAACTGAAAATTCTTTTATTATCAAAGTACTAACTACACATGATAATATTATGCACTGTTATCACAACATATACATGTATAAGAATTGAATGACTCCCTACTATGTATACAAGTACTACATTCAGCTTTCTAAAACCTGTTATTGCCTACTATTGTATGTAATTAACCTCACCACTGTGTATCTATCCATAATTGTCATCATTATATATGTTACTATTAATGCTGCTAGTATCTCTTGTTTTATTTCAGTATACTTATTGTTATTATTATTATTATTATTATTATTATTGTTGTTGTTGTTGTTGTTGTTGTTGTTGTTCTTACTATTATTGTTATTATTATTATTATTATTATTATTATTATTATTATTATTATTATTATAACCATTATTATTATTTTTGTTATATATATTACATTTTTTCCTTTGTATTCTTATAAATTATTTGTATTTTGTTATGTTAGTAATGATATTCTTTTTTTCCTTTCTACTGCTACTACTACTACTACTACTACTACTACTACTACTACTACTACTACTACTCAATCCCTTCCTCAGTATAATATATATATATATATATATATATATATATATATATATATATATATATATATATATATATATATATATATATATATATATATTATGGATTTTTATATGGATTTGTATGTATCTTTATTTTGCCATATTAGTAATGATTTTTTTTTTCCTTGCAACTACTACTACTACTACTACTACTACTACTACTACTACTACTACTACTACTACTCAATCTTTTCTTTAGTATATATATTTTTTTCATATGGATTTTTATATGGATTTGTATGTATTTGTACAGTATTTTTTTTTTTTTTTTGCATATGTATGTATTTGCACGGTATATTTTCCTTATACGATGACGCCCCCATTACACTCTTCGTGTTTCCTTATTCTTTGATATCATTATAATAGTATTTATATGGATATTTTATTGTACTGTTATGCTGACCCCCGTCCACACACACACGCAGCTTCCACGGCGACGACAGGT
>CM035223.1:19440827-19448327 GCA_020233015.1 Callinectes sapidus | reverse complement strand
TCATCAGATGCTTTACTGAAATCTAGGCATAGGATGTCATAACTATCCGCCTTATTAACTCTACTATAAAAACTCAACAAATTTGTAAGGCACGACTTTTTCCTTTGAAAGTGAGTGATTTACTAAGTTGTGTTTATCTAGACTACAAGCTCGCCAATTTTCTTCGGTATTATTGACTCTTGATTTTCCTACAACTGAAGTTAAGCTGAGAGGTCTATAATTAGACATTAGAGTCTGATCTCCTTTCTTAAATATCAGTACAACATTAGCTTCCTTCCAAAGTAAGTGTACCTCACCTCTCTTCAGTTACATCTTAGAGCCCTTTCACATTAGTTACCTTCCATGCTTTCACACTAGGACAACGGTGTCAGCCACCGATCAAATTTATGCCCGGACACTGGTGTCTCATGAACCCGCCGCTTCTTGTCAGTCGGAAGAATGGCGTCCAACGAAGAGCTCCTCCTCGTTGCCCTGCTGGCTAAAAAGAAATGGAAGAGGCTCCACAGAAAGGAAAGTGCATGTGCATCCTATATTACCCTCAAGGATGTACACTGATGTAACCAAGTGGACAAGTTATCTTTTAGCAGCATAACCACTAATATTACCAACGAACCACTGGTTATTAATGTTATTATTATTATTATTATTATTATTATTATTATTATTATTATTATTATCAGAATGATAATTATTTTTATAACTGTCATTATCATTATTATTATTATTATTATTATTATTATTATTATTATTATTATAATTATTATTATTATTATTATTATCAGAATGATCATTATTATTATAATTGTCATTATTATTATTATTATTATTATTATTATTATTATTATTATTATTATTATTATTATTATTATCATTATTATTATTGATTTTTTAAGAATTTTCTTAGACATCGCAACCCCGCTGCACTCACTGTATTGGGTGTTGATGGAGTTGTATGCCAGTGTGTTGCGTAGTAGCTATGGTAAGTAGGTGGTGAGTGGACTTGGTAGGTGTGGCAGGAAGCAACAGGCAATTAGGTGGGTATACTACATAGGTGTGATAGCTATCGGATCGGATTGTAAACATACCACTTTTTGCTTTTGGAGTGCATTTCCCGTGATTGAATATAGAACACCGGAATGATGAATCAGCAGGATGATGAGAAGGGCGAGGGATGAGATGACGAAGGCTAATTGAGTGAGCACGTGGCTTGTGATGTGTGCTTCGCCTTGTAGCTATCAATGAGTGAGCACGTGGCTTGTTATGTGTACTTCGCCTTGTAGCTATCAATGAGTGCGCACGTGGCTTGTTATGTGTGCTTCGCCTTGTAGCTATCAATGAGTGAGCACGTGGCTTGTTATGTGTGCTTCGCCTTGTAGCTATCAATGAGTGAGCACGTGGCTTGTTATGTGTGCTTCGCCTTGTAGCTATCAATGAGTGAGCACGTGGCTTGTTATGTGTGCTTCGCCTTGTAGTTATCAATGAGAGAATACAAATGTTGTGATAGATTATGTAGATAATGTTGATAATAATAGTGATAACAACAACAGCAGCAACAACAACAACAACAACAACAACAATAATAATAATAATAATAATAATAATAATAATAAAAATAAAAATAATGATGATGATGATGATAATAATAATAATAATAATAATAATAATAATAATAATAATAATAATAATAATAAAGATAATAATAATAATAATAATAATAATAATAATAATAATAATAATAATAATAATAGTCACATTTTTGTTAAACTCAACTTTAAGTATATTCTGAAAATCTCCAGCGGAGCTCACCCCAACTGTCACAGTACTGAATTCCTAGGACAGGCAAAACTTCTATTGCCATTGTCTTTTCTGTCTATTGGCTGAAGTGTACAGTACAGCTTTTTACATTGCACCCAAGAGTCTGGGGACACTCGCGAAAGTCTTGTTTTTAAATAACAGTCGCTAAGAAGAAGACCGAAAGAAATCGCACCCACACACCAACTGGCAGCACGAGGCACAGCGCCATGAGCCAGCTTGCAATACTTATTTACCAACTAGTTGATATAATACCTCTCCATACTACTCCATTTAACATGTCTGGGGATACAGCATGACTATGGTATAAAATACATATATACAACACTGTACGTTGATTATGAAAATATGTATATATTTTGGATACTCATTCCCACCATTGTTCTGAGAACGAATGCTGACTTCTGCAAATGACGCAGGTGCTTGAATAAGGGAAAACCTAAAATTTTATAGAGACATCCTGTTGACATCAGATGCCATTTTCACGGCGTTCTGTGAGGATGTATGAAAGTTATAATATACAGCTTATACATTAATATTCTTCATTGTTGTGCTCCTACTTTTCCTATTCTCTGACTATTATTATTATTATTATTATTATTATTATTATTATTATTATTATTATAATTACTACTACTACTACTACTACTACTACTACTACTACTACTACCACTACCACTACCACTACTACCATTACTACTACTACTACTACTACTACTACTACTACTACTACTACTAGTGGTACTACTACTACTACTACTACTACTACTACTACTACTACTACTACTACTACTACTACTACTACTACTACTACAGTTATTACTATTATCATCATCAATGTTATCATCATCATCATCATCATCATCATCATTACCATCGTCATCATCTTCATTATACATACATATTATAATGAAATTCATAATCCAAAGAACTTACGACAATAATTCACGTCTTAGATATGCCACAGATGCCTTCGCGCGGCTCAGAGCGAGTGTCATTAGGCCTGTGGATGCTTACGTCTCTCATTGTGGGCACCGTGTATCGCAGCAACCTAAAGGCAATGATAATCATTCCTAAACTGGAGCTTCCCTTCGACAACATGGAAAGCTTAATCAAATCTGGTCTTGATACTGCTGTCATCGAGGGAACCAGCATGCACCTTGATGTGATGGTAAGAGACCCGCATTTTGAAATGTTTTGTTTTCTCAATATGACTGTTTTTTAAAGCCACTGAAATTATGTTTCTCCAGTTGATGTTGTACAAATCTTGTTATTCTGTCACCATAAAAAAAAAAAAAAAAATTCTCGCAAACCAGTGTGACTAACTATGAAGTAACGATTGTAGTGGATATGGAGCTAGGAGAGAGAGAGAGAGAGAGAGAGAGAGAGAGAGAGAGAGAGAGAGAGAGAGAGAGAGAGAGAGAGAGAGAGAGAGAGAGAGAGAGAGAGAGGAGGGGGAGGAACACCTGAGTACACCTGCCAATACACAGTACACCTACGCGAGCAACCTGTCATCAGGGACCCTGTGACTTTCTACGCCCAGGCTCAGACATGTGCCACGAGCCATAACGCCTCTCACTTCCTCCTTGAACCAACAAATGGAGAAGATTTACAAGGACTAACCAAAGAGGAATTAAAAGCACTGGTTTCTATTCTTAGAACAGAAAAAGAAATCAACAAAGACGAAAATAAGGCGTACAGTGACACAATAAATGAGCTCACAGAAACATGGCCCGCGCTGGTGAGGGCATTGAAGGCAGTACGTAGACACCCTGCTCACCTCAAATCAAAGTGACACAAATAGAATAGAAAAAAAGATCCATCGCTTGCACTGCTAAGGCTGAACTTATAGAAAAGGACTGGGCTCATCACACCATTGTTAATCACGATGCTCGTGAGTGGTGGGCATTGCGAGTAGAGAGGAAGTGAAAGTGACGCTGACTTAGAGCGAGACACTTCACGCGACCCCCAACTGTCACCACCCTACCCATCCCCCCAACCCTGTCGTCTCCTCATTACCTCCCTACCCATCAACTCAGATCAACGAATACCGCTCCCGTCAGCTACGACTTGAGTCACTCAAAGCCCTCAGCAACATACTTGAAGCGGCGAGGGAGGATCCTGCTCCAACTCCGCGGCACACAGAGCCCTTCTCAACATAGGCCTGTAGCAACGCGAGTGAATCCTGCAGCTCACCAATCTCGATACACGCAGGGCTCTCCTCAACACAGGCTTGGCGAGGCACGCGTGAACACTACAGCCTACCGACCATAGTAGCCGTCATGTCACCAATAACGCAGGCAGGAAGAATAATTCCAGGCCGACTCGTGTGTTCATCAACACCAGGGAAGTGACTCAAGGACCACCTCAGCCAGATAAGTGCTTCTGCTGCCACTGCAGAGGCCACTCTGGTGACCAGTATCCAAAATATCTCAAGTGTGAACACTGCAAAGGATGGTATCATACAGCCATCAACTGCCGCAAGAGACTGGCAGAGCGTCAGCACCAGGACCTGGTAGAGGCGATCCGGTTTAACACACAGGAGATACTCGTCTTCATCCGGGGCGCTGCCTGGAGTCTTCCCCCAATCCTCATACAGCAACACCAGCTGGGGATCTGTACCCGTACCGACGCAGCCTCTTCACAACTATAGCCTCACAAATCGACAAGGAACAAACTACCTAACGGAGTTTCCCCTTCACGGGCTTCAATGATGTCCTTAAATGGCACCCGGAGGCACTCAGGCCGCACTGAAAAGGAACTACGTATCATGTCAGCAAACTTGCGAGGTTCCCACACGAACGTGGGAGAACTCACACACAGGTTCATCCGGATGAACAATGCTGATTTAGTGTTTGTGTGTGAGACATTCCTTGATTCATGTGTGCCTGAAAACTATTCAGCTTGGGTCAGGAGGAACCGCTCCATGCATGGAGGAGGAGTTGCCTTCTGCTAAAAGACCTCCCTTATCGCTATAGTGCTGGAAATACCTATCTCAATGGGGCTTGAATCAATTATCTCAAGCTAGTCGGTGAAGCATGTGTGCCCTGTTATCATCCCTCGATCGTCTCATGACGACTCACCGATGTGACATCATCACCGTCGGTGGCTTAAACCCACGAGGAATACAGCTATCCTTTGACTCCCTGCTGCCCATGCACAGTCTCCATAATCACGCCACCTTTCCCACGCATCGGTTGGGCTCCAACCTTGATCCCGTGGTGACAGACCTTCCCCCCAGGAAGTCAGGTGGTCCCATCTGGGGCCTGTGGGCAGCTCAGACCACGAAGCCATCCTGACAAGGATAACTTTCACGATGAGAGCTCCACCCGCACTTTATTGCAGTGGGAATACACCAACTGGGAGCAGCTGCGCTGCTGCCAAGCGACAATAGACTGGACCAACCTGTTGCAGGGGCACATGGATCAGCAGGTAGAGCGGTTAACTGAGGTACTGTTGGGAGCACAGGAGCGATGGGTGCCCCACAAACAGCACAGAGTAAGGTCCTCAGACCAACCATGGTTTGGACATCAGTGCCGTGCTGCCTCTGACAAGAAATACCGGCTGTGGAGCACATACAAGCGCAACCACACACGGTGGAACAAACCCCGTCATAGGGAAACAGCCGCTCATATGGAGGCCACCCAAGTCTGGGCCAGAGAGCAGTGTGGGAGTGCAAGAAAAGGAAGCTGAGGGACGGTCATATTGGCTCAAAAGAGTGAAGGGACCTTGTGAAGGACACACAAGGAGAAGACTCCTTCTCCACAATCCCCCATTTGCTGGAAGAATCTGGGAGATTCCTTATAAATAATAAGGATAAGGTGAAATTGCTGGCCCAACACTTTGACCGCAAGATGACTGCCCCTCATCCCAACAAGCTTCCTCCCTGCCTCCCTGCGATCGCAGGGAACAGACTGACCATGATCACTACAAATGAGGAAGAAGTACGAGCTGCTATTTCAGCCCTTGAGGAAAACAGAGCTGTGGGTCCTGACAGTGTAAGCCCCCGTGTACTTTGCAGGTGCTCCAACGTGCTGGCACGACCCCTCTCCAGATTATTTGAGGCCATCCTGCGCCAAGAAAGGTGGTCGAGAATCTGGAAGACAAGTCATGTGGTGCCAGCACACAAGAAGGGCAGCAAATTACAGCCAGCAAACTACCGTCCCATGTCCATCCTGTCAGTGGTGGGGAAGGTGCTGGAGAGCATCATAGTGATGCGTCTCACATCCTACCTCGAGAGCCAGCCAGCATCTACTCAGCGCAAGCCAGTTTGGTTTCAGGAAAGCTCGTTCGGCAGCAGCTGTTCTGACGCTAAATATTGCTGGTGCCTTCCACCGTGTGTGGCATGCTGGCCTCATGGAGAGACTACACGCTTTCGGAGTGGGGGGTGCCTTGCTGGAGCTGCTGAGAGACTACCTGTCGGAGCGGGAGATGAGGGTGGTCCACAACAGGCAACAGTCTTCCCCTCAGAAAATAAGCGCAGGTGATCCACAAGGCAGTGTGTTGTGCTTACTGCTGTGGAACGTGTACATGAACGGCATGCTAAGTCTCGCCCCGAGTGTAAGCACATATGCTGATGTTGTCACCCTGTCGCTGCCTTTCTCACCAGGGAAAGAACGAGAGGCGTCTGCCCGCGTCAAATCCACACTACGCCGCCTGGAGCACTGGGGACGCTGATGGTAGGTCATCTTCGCCTCTCAAAAAACACAGCTGGTCGTTGTGTCCAGGTCGGATCATGACATCATCCCGACCCTTAACGGGACACAACTGACGCCTCAGCCAGAGCTGGAGATCCTGAAAATCACTTTTGACAGCAAGCTGACTTACCAGACTCACATAAGACACCATGCCAGGACAACAGAGGGAAAATTGAGTTGCCTCCGAAGGATGGCGGGGCTTCTGGACAACAGAGGATGGGAATTGCTATATAAGGCTGAAATCCAATGCTTTCTTGAATATTCCTACCTCGCCTAGGGAGGAGTGGCGCCCACCCCACCTCGCTGTCCTGGATAAAATTCAGCGGAGAGCAGAGAGGCTAATAAAGAACAGCCTTCCTGAGCAGCAAGCCACTTTCTTCCGCAGCCTGCACAGCTTACAGAACCGATGGGACGTGGTGGGCTTCGCCACTCTCTACAAGGTGCAGGAGCAATGGGAACCTTGCCAGTAGGAACTCCGCTTACCTCCTCGCCGTGCTGAGGTGTTCACCAGACCCATCTCCGCGGCGCCCTCGGCCCTGGCTCTACCGCTGTAACACTCCATCCACCACCAAAAATAATTTAAGCAGATGTACGTGTAGTGGTGGAATAAGTCTCTGGCCTCAGACAAGTGTCCGGACGACCTTAGTGTGTGCAGAGGCCAGAAATTGAAAGTGACAGGGAACCAGTGGCTTAGTGAAGTGCGTGACAGTGACACAAGTGTAAATAACAGAGTTTTGTCATCATAAGTGAATAATTGAAGTATGTGGTAGTGACACGAGACATAAGTGAGGGCGTGAAAGTGACACTGGTACTAATTTAAAAGATAGTTCAAGAGATAACATGAGTTTGTAGTATAGGAATATAGTTCTAGTCATAGTTAGGTGGGCTTTCAGATATGGGGTACCCTACATACCTACTTTAGCCCATTAAAGCCCATGATGTATGAATGCTGAGTATATATATATATATATATATATATATATATATATAT
>CM035223.1:19415659-19433610 GCA_020233015.1 Callinectes sapidus | reverse complement strand
TATATATATATATATATATATATATATATATTGTTATTTGCATAATATTTCTTTCACAGACAGGGAAATGTCGTATCTATATGATGTCACGTGGATTACAAGGTCCAAGGAGCCTCAGTCTTGGTCTTCCTAAAGGCTCGCCACTAACTCCAAGAATAAACAAGATGTAAGTGTTTATTACAGTGATAAATAAATTACAACCTCAATCCGCTGCGAGTAGACAGGCATGCCTTTCACAGAGAGCATACACACTTTGACTGTTTGAAGGCGGATTCGAGGAGATTCGAAGGCAACATGGCCTTTCCTTTGGTTATCTTAACTTGCGACGACAACCAGTACATAAATCCGTGGATCCGTGGCAGGCCAAACCGCTAGTCTGTACAGGGTAGTTTATTGTTCTACCGCCGATCAAAGTGCTAGTCTGTTCCCGGTCTTCTCGTGGACCAAGGTAGAATGATCCTTGTTTGGGATAGTCAGGTGAGGCATTTAGATATTGTGTTTTGTGTGAGGAAAGGTACACGTAAGACAAGGGTGTGCCAGCCTGGGGTGGGGAAAGATAAGTTAGTAGCTAGGCTCGACACGTGCTTGGAAGATAATGGAACCAAACCCATGTGTTTTCTCATTGCAAGAGAGAATGACTTTAGTGAAGTCATTAGTGAAGAGTGTTTCAGAAAGTTTAGACCGGCTCTGGATAAAAGGAGCAATCGCTGCAACACAATCATATATTGTGTGTTGCAGCAACTCAATATAACACTCATATGTGATATCTTTGTTTTATGATGTAGTCAATTAACAAATATAACATCCATATTAACATTAATAACACAACACATCAACAACAAAAATATATCACACAGACAAAAGACATACGCTTAACATACAAACATGTTCAACATCAAAAGAATCAACCTAAACACACTACCGTCATCCCTGTTTATTCTAATAATTAATTAATATATTTCAAAACTGAATTTCTACTTAGAAGGTCCACTTTCTATTCAGATAATTCGACCCATCTCGGCCACGACTGCACACATAACAGGCCTAAGGTCTCTCTCTCTCTCTCTCTCTCTCTCTCTCTCTCTCTCTCTCTCTCTCTCTCTCTCTCTCTCTCTCTCTCTCTCTCTCTCTCTCTCTCTCCTTCTGTAATCTTTGCTGCTTTGCCACTGATTTCCCCCTCAATATCATTAATTTGTTATAAATTTCTCTTAAAAGCGATTTTCTCATAGCGTCGAAATTTCTTTCTCACACATATGCTGTACACAGAAACTTCATGTATATGGCCTACCCATAGACATGTCGATATAAATAACTTTACCACTCAGGACAACCAAATTGGAGTTTGGTGTATAAAGGTAAAGTAAGAGGTGCATTAAGTTCCCACAAATCACCCCCCCCCCTCTCTCTCTCTCTCTCTCTCAGTCGTGAACAACGTCCAATGGGCTATTTATGAAATCGGTGGCCACCATATGTCACTGGCCGGTAAGAGATAGCTGAGCCAAGCAAGATATTAACTATCGCGATTTTTCTGTACTTAACCAAGCAGCTGTGTGGCATCGTATCATTATGTACAAGTGAAGTACAAGTGAAGTAATATAATAGCATTACACTGGAAATCGTTTACCGTGATGTATCTTGAAACCAGGGCCAGAATGTTTAACATCTGGCAATTCCTTTTCACATTGTTCTTACGATTATGAATAAGATTAAACTAATATTGTGTTGTTCACCCGTTTAGCATAATCAGTGTGCACTATTCAGTTAGAAAAGTACTAATTTAGAGTGTATCAGTCTCTATTTTGACGAATATCAAAGTGAGGCAAATCTTGCCACTTAAGATTCAGGAGACTGTCCCTAATCCAAGAGCAGCAGCAAGGTGTGTTTACAAGTTGACGTGTTTCAAGCTGGAGGGCGGGAGGACGCGGGAGGGCGTTGGTTACGCAGGAGCACACGGGGTGTGTGGAAGTGGGGATACTGAAGCATGAAGTGATCGATGGTCTGTGGGGAATGACAGCAGACAGCGCCGTGATGAGGTCCTCCTCGGATGATATCAAAACAAATATGAGTCATATCTGATCTCAGATGACTGACAGTCTCTGAGCTCGGATATCCGCTGTTGAACTATTCAATATTATTAACATTAAATATCCGCCAAAAGAGAAGTTGACACTTAAAACCTATATTTATTTTCCATACTCTAATGTGAATCAAATATCTAGAGAGGCCTAGAAGTGCTGATCTTGCATTTTTATTGTTTATAAACGCCAAAAAAGGTGAGATGAGAGTGCCAGTTTGTCAACTTTGGCTTCACATCTCAGGAAAATACATTAAGGAGAGGAATGTTTTCTCTTATGCTATATTTTTCTTGCGAAGCTTTTTCATTACCCAACTCGTGCATGAAAAAGTTACTTTGACACGTAACTGCTTTTATAACCGTAGGTAAATCACGGTAAGGATGAAGTAATTTTTGGCTCGGTTATCGCTTAACTTGTAGAACAGCCATGGTGGCTGAGCTTCACAAATAGCCCATTCGTAGAATCGTTGTACTTCAATCTGGCCGCTTTTGTGCACACGCTTTTTCTCAGCTGATGTTTTACTGTTGCCAGTCCACAACTCACCGGCCCGTTCTCCCAAGAAGTACTTCCCCATGGCCTACATATATTATTGCCTTACATTGGCTGTGAAGCTGGCCATATGGCGAGCCTGCAGCAGAACGGTCCATAGCGTGTGAGGGCGTCAGAACTGATGATGAGTGAAATAATGTGAAGGTAATGGCGCCCTGCACTTCCGCGCTCATATGCCACATTTTGGACGAGGAAGACCTTAATACAAAACACCTCTCTATTTCTACCTCATCGATGATGTGGAACAAAATTTACAATGATTTCAGAAATAATGTAGGAAAAAATCATCTATTTAGGTGGAAACAGGAGGAAAGAAAGAGAGAGACAGAGGGTAAGGAGGTGTAGCGGGGATGGAGAAAGAGGAGGAGCCCGTGATGTGGCAATCCCAGACAACCTCAAGGTCACAGAAAAGGTGCCAGTTTAGATTGCGGCGACTATAGTCTGACATCTCAATCCTAGTCAGTTATTCCGATTCACGGAATCACTGTTGATAACCTTCTTCTGCGTGGGGCATGTCTGCTTTGGGTCTCCTATCTGTATTTTCTAGTTTGTCTAATCCCTCTCTTCTTCCTTGGTTTCTTATTCTCTTTTATTGTTCTATTTTCATGTACACCACAGGTGATCGAGACTGTCATCAGTACTGTAGTATTAATCGCCACTTTGGGTGTCCGTCAAGGTCACGTTAGAGATTATAGTCAAATTAAGCAAAGAATGATGGATTACACATGCTGGTACTTATGGATGATAAAATATTGGTTTCAGCACCACGCCAAAATATGACGAAAAAGCTATATTTTCTGAAGCAGTTTTGGGATGAGAATGATATGAAGGTGAACGCCTCCACGACTATTTTCTGTAAAACATGGCACACCCGAAGGAAATGAGACACTGAAGTGTCTGCTATGTAACGTTAACCACATGTAATCATGTCTGTTTTGTGGAAAATGGATGAGCATTTTTGTAGTCCTTACTCAAGCAGACGAAAAAGTTTTTTTTTTTTCCTAGGATATATAGGAAAAGGCAGGGACGACCTATTTGCAATATCGATAAAAATTGTTATTGTTAACCGTTCCCAAACTAAAATTTATACATCAACAGCTTGTTACACTGTTAATGATGACCAGACTGAGGGTTTAGGTAAAGTAAGGAACCAACATATTTCATTCAACTTCTTTCAGGCGTGGCACTTATAAATTTATTAATCTTGATTATTCTGTTCACTCCGTGTACGATGCCAAGGTTCACGCAAATGAACACCAGCGTGTTGCGTTCACGAGGTTCCGGGTATCAGCATACTAGCCGAGGGTGGAGTCAAGGGGGTGGAACAGTAGGGCTCGGGGGTGACTTTGGCCTTTAGCCTTTAAAAGAGAGACTTTATGCATGCGTAGGTACATGTACAAACATTTAACACAACATTCTCTTTACACAACATCCGATAGGCACGAATCAACTTTATAATCCGCCAGTATTCGCAGAGTAATTGGATGACCGCCAGAGATGTTACGCCATGTACAAAATTCTTAAGTATCTAAAGTTTGAGCCTGTAAATTTATCTCATTTCATTTATTTATTTATTTTTAGTAAAGATCATGTATTTTGGAAGAAAAATTGACTCTTTTAATGTTTGTTGAGTCAAAAACCCAGTATACATCGGAGCAAGTACATGCACGTTGTTGCATGTGGTGTTAAAAGTAGGAATTTTATACAAAGCCCACGACCCGGAGCGTTTTATAAGGACGCTCCATTTCATTAGGCGTAGTGGTGTTGCGCAGACCGCCATAGGGAGTGAAAACACGCTCTCTTTCTGACCGGTCACAGGTAACTCTTATAGTAAAGTCATAAATTTCAACCCTAAATCTAGTAATAACTATGAAAAATTTTCATTTTTTTCTTTATTATTACTATTCTTTTTCATAAGCATTATGAATCTTACATAATCTTTTTCACAGTTTGGGCAGCCGCAACAACAGGCGAGTTACTGATAGGCTACAAGTGTTGGAACTCTGCATGTATTTTTTTTTATTCTATTAAGTTTGAAAATATCTAAGTAGTTACTGTGCGTTGTCTATCCAAGTCCTTAGCGTAGGGTGGGGACGATGGAAAGACTTGAGAATAACTTTAGGTCCTTTAATAAGAGATATCAAGTGGAGCGTGCGTCCCTACAGAGGCGAGTATGGGGACAGACTAACAAAGTGACTCTCGCGGGGGGCGAGCGGGAATGTGAGATGCTGGTTAGTATTTAACAAGGGAAATAAATGACATTGGTACATGAACACATCATATCATTAACCTACATCTCCCTCTCCCCTTCACGCTCATAGCACGAAGTGTCTTGAGCGGTCTTCTGGTCGTTCTTGGCCCTTAGACGGTCCGACCGGCGGGGTTGCGGGGTGGTAGACAGGTCAGGTTCCACAGGAGGGCCCGCATCAGCCAGCGGATCATCGGGACAGGGCGGCACAGGACGAAGAAGGCGGCGGTTACGCCACAACACCCGGCCGCTGGGCATCTTAACGAGGTAGTCACGGGACTTGCCAACACCCATGACAATGCCTACGGTGTCCCAGCGTTTGGTCGTCGGGTCCTGAAGTCGAACTTGCGTGTCCAGGTTCAGTGGTACGAGGGGCTTGGCATGGGCGTCGTAGCGAGCTGTGGCGTCGTGGCGTCGGGCTGCAGCCCGGCGATCACAACTCTCAGCCCTTGCCTGCCACTCCTTCTGGAACGCCTTGGCATGCGCTGGAACGCAGGAACGTAGAGGACGACCATACAAGGTTTGGGCTGGGGAACGGCCGGTATAGTTGGGGGTGTTGCGGAGTTCTAGGAGACCCCTGTCGAACGCCTCACAGTCCAAGTTACCAGTGGGGGCCACCTTCTGGATGAGATGTTTGACTGCCTTGACAGCAGACTCGGCGTGGCCATTGGACTGTGGGTTGTAGGGCGTAGACATGTCGTGGCGAATTCCCCAACGTTCCAGGAATTCGGCAAATTCCCGGCTGGCAAACTGGGGGCCTCCATCGGTGCGCAGACGAACTGGAACACCCAGGTCCCGGAACAGTTGCCGAAAGTGACGGATCGTAGCCGATGGGGTGGTGTCGGCTCCACAGGAGACAACAACAGGCCATCCGGAAAGGCGGTCAACGACAACCAGAAAGATTTTTCCAGCGGTCATGAAGAAATCAGCCGACACAGATTCAAATGGCCGGGATGGGTTGTCGTCGCATCGGAGGGGCTCAGGCTGTTGGCTTGGTTGAAGGATTTGGCAGGGCTCACAGGCATGGACGGTGTTCACAATGTCGGAGTTCATGCCCGGCCAATACACAACCTGCCGTGCACGACGTTTAGTAGCCTCGGCTCCTCGGTGGCTGTCATGTAGACGACCCAAGACGTGGCGACGGAGGGAGGCTGGGACTACAATCCGGGCTCCATACAGGATGAGGGCGTCGTCACAATAGAGGTCCTCTCGTAGCTTCCAATACGGACGCAGGACGTTAGGCAGGGCGTAGCGGTCACTTGGAAACCCTTCCTTGACGAAGCGAAGCAGGTCAGAGTAGGCAGGGTCATCAAGGGCTGCGCGCCGAAGTCCTTCCAGGGTCAGGTCTCTGGTGACAGCCTGGTCTGGAGAAGCCTGAATGTCTTCGGAGGCGAGGGACTCTATTGCGTGCAATGTGACGACGCTCCTGACGGAGAAGTTCGTCTCTGCATCTAGGATGTTGTCTTCTTGTGTGGGCTTGCTCACTGGAGAACGAGAGAGGGCATCTGGGATGCACAGCTTCTTCCCCGGTCTCCAGGTTGCGGTGAAGACAAATGCAGATATCTTCTCCTTAAGTCGCTGCAGACGAGGGTTGTCGATGGCGTCAAGTGAGTAACTATTCAGGATGGGAACTAAAGGTCGATGATCCGTGACAAGATCGAAGTGCTGAAGTCCCAAGACGTAGAATTTACACTTAAACATAGCCCACACTGCAGCTAGCAACTCAAGTTCTATGGTTGCGTAGCGAGTCTCCGCATCGGTCAAGAAGCGAGACCCACATTGTACGAGGTGAAGCTTTCCACCGCCATGATCCTGCAACAGGGCGTAGCCTAGACCGTATAGGCGAGATGCGTCGGTCTGAAGGATGGTTGGAAGGGCCGGATCAAAGGTGGCGAGGACTGGTGGGGACGACAAGGCCTCCTTGACCCTCTGGAAGGCCAAGTCGTGGTCGGGGGTCCACAGGAAAGCTTTACGTGGGCTCATCAAAGGGCGAAGGGGGGCAGCAGCGCTTGAGATGTCTGGTGAGAATTCTGTGAGTTGATTCACCAGGCCCATGAACGAACGGAGGTCCGTCAGGTTGGCCGGCTTAGCGAAGTCCCTGATGGCTCGGACCTTCTCGGGGTCTGCTGCGATGCCCTTGGTAGATAGCTGGTAGCCGCAGAAGGAAACATCCTGTGAAGCTAGGACAAACTTGTCAGCATTCAGGGTAATGCCATGTGTGCGACATCTACTGAGTACCTCATTGACGCGCTGAAGGTGTGTCAAATAATCCTCGTCGTACAAGAGGATATCGTCAACAACTTTGACACACTGAGGTACTCCCTGAAGCGCGATGTCACCCCTCCTGCAGAAGGCATCTCCCGTAGCAGCAAAACCCATAGGCCCTCGAAGGTAGCGGAAACGCCCATAGGGAGTGATGAACGTAGTGAGAGACTGATCCTCCGCTGCCAACTGGAGCTGCCAGTAGCCACACAGCGCATCCACGGTGGTGAAGAACTGAGCTCCAGGGTGGACACTGCGTATGGCTGCAAACGGTGTAGGAGACGGGTGGGTCGGACGGGACACTTGACCGTTAAGTTTCGACAAGTCCGTCGTGATGCGAACACCACCACTAGCCTTCGGGACGACTACCATCGGGTGACACCATGGCGATGGATCGTCTCCTACGGGGGCGATGATTCCCTGGGACACCATCGAGTCGAGTTCTGCCTTCACCGGGTCCTGGTAGGCGAGGGGGATGGGTCGTGGAGTATGGATGGCGAAAGGCTGTGCGTCCTCCTTCAGGTGTATCCGCATAGGTGGGCCAGACATCGGCTTCAGCGGTGCATCCTGTAGGTCAGCCTTTCTGACTAGCACATCCGAGTACTCTCGAAGGAAGTACTCCTTCGCAGCCTGAGGAGTGGTGGTGCTAAGCAACGGAAGTAGAGGTGCTGCAGCCGAAAGTAACGCAGCTGTAGCGTCAGGATGCTCACCACCTCGTGAAGCTTCCACTGGCTGGACATCTGGTGACTCCCCTACCCGGTTGACGGTCGTCCTTGAAGTCTTGATCTGCATGGGGAAGTTCGACGGGACGATGGCCAGGGATCTGCAATGCTCCCAGGACAGCAGAGGTGTACTTAGGGAGCCTTGGACATCAATCCACCCCGTGCAGGACAGCGTGCCGTAGGTCAGCTTCGCCTGGAAGGAACCCAGAGCTGCAGGCATCCGTGATCCATCGGCGTTGTAGTACCGCAGCGATGGAGGAGGGTCGAGTTCTTGCTTGGTAAGACCCAAGTCCCTGAGGTGTTGTGGGCCTATCACCGTGGTGTCAGCCCCGGTGTCAGGTATCACCTCGATGCTGCCAGACACACCACCACGTGTGACGACGACGGTGATGGTAGGCGAGGGTGTGGGTCTGCCGCGAGCCGAAGACTGAACCCTCCTGATGCTGCCAGCTTGATCCTCCAAAGCTCTGGGAACGTGGTGAGGGGTCTGAGCTCGCACAACGTGGAATGTGGAGCGGTTATCCCCCGCCGGCTTCGGATTCTTGGGCTTGGCAGGCCGCTGAGACTTCTTGGGCATCGACGACTTGCAGAATTTCTCGAAGTGTCCGTACCGGTTGCAAGCGTTGCACTGAACGTTCCTCGCAGGACACTTCTCAGTGTGTGACCAGTGGCCTGTCTTGCCACAGCCAATACAGGTTGCAGTTGCGGAGGGGCATCCCTTGGGGCCGTGCTGCTGTTTGCCACAGTCGCTGCAAGGGGATGATGACGTAGGGGCGACCCGTTGTGACTCTGCCTTGCTCTTGTGGGTGGCCTTCTTCCCCTTCTTGTACTGCGAAACAGCCCGGGCGGCAGGTGGAGCCCGTAGAGCAGTAGCGGCGGATCTGGTGGCTTCATGGGCACGACATAACGTGACGACGTCTGAGAGGGTGGAGGAGGCATCAAGGGCGACGATCTTCTGTACCAGCTCCTCGTCGCTGACACCAGTGAGGATGCCGTGTTTGATCCAGGCCTCCTGACAGTCATTGTCGTTGGCCTTGCAGACGTCAATCTCCTCCGAGAGACCTTTAAGCCTCACAAAGAAGTCTGCAAAAGTCTCACCAGGCGCCTGCTTACAGCTTGTGAAAGCTCGTCGACGTAGAGCCTCGTTGCTTGAGTCCTTGAAGTGCTGTTGAAGAGTGTTAAGGACTTCGTCGACGGAAGATGTTGAGTCGGGGGGCACCAACAGCGTGTGTTCCAGCACTCGTTGAGTCTCGAGGGAAAGACACATCCTGAGTTGTATCAGCTGCTTGGGTTGTGGTAAACTGGCCAAGTCAACCATAGTGGCGTAGTCAGCCCAGCGTCGTCTCCACTCCCTGAAGTACTGGAACGTGACGTCAGTAGAGAGAACTGGTGGAGGCTGAGCAGCTGCCTTAGGTGCTGATGGTGTTCCTACAGGGCTCGACGACACGGGCACCTGAGGTGTATGTGATGAGACAGGTGGAGGGTGTCCAGGCGTGAAGGCAGGTGAGGAGGCAGGTTGCGGGGCCAATCTTGACAACAAGGCCTCGAATCGTGCTGCATCCTCCCGTTTCTGCTCACGCTCAACGCGCGCCGCATCATCTCTCTCCTTCATGTACGTAAGGAAGGCGTAGAGGTCCATCGGTGAATGTTGCTGGTCTGGCGATGGATGGGCGGGTGTGAGAGGGGAAGATGCACCAGCCAGGAGGGCATCGGGCTCAGGCGAGGACGACGCGCCGTGTGCTGCAGTCTCCTCTTGTCTCCGATGCTCGGCTTTCTTCCTCCCTTGTGGCATCATACACTCTGTCGGTCACACAAAAGAACAGTGCATGACAGCGTGATGCGCACGTGAGTATGCAGTGTGCGTGCTATGTACGTGTGCGATCAAGTGCAGAGGTGTAGCGGGCAGTGGTGGTGGTGGAAAGTGCAAGCGTAGCAGCTGTCAGCTCTGTGGTGTGGAGGGAGGGAGGGAGGGGCATGCGGCAAGGCTAGACGCGGTGACCGGCCGGCAGTGTCCTGTGACGTCATAGCGAGAGGATACTATGTTGAGCCGTCCTCCGTGATATGCCCAACCGAAGCCTACCCTCTGGTAGTGGCGTCTTCAGTCGCTACTACCAACACCACAAGCACTGCACAAACACTAGGCACCACACTGCACTGCACTGATCACTGCACACACGTAAAAGCACTGAGTTGGGAGCTGGGTATCGGCCAGGCAAGATGGCGTCACTACGGTGAACCGGTTACCGCCGCAGGCTACTCGTAATTTCCTCTTCGTAGGTCGTCCACAGGTCTCTTCCACGTCACTGCGCCATGTGCGTTGTCTATCCAAGTCCTTAGCGTAGGGTGGGGACGATGGAAAGACTTGAGAATAACTTTAGGTCCTTTAATAAGAGATATCAAGTGGAGCGTGCGTCCCTACAGAGGCGAGTATGGGGACAGACTAACAAAGTGACTCTCGCGGGGGGCGAGCGGGAATGTGAGATGCTGGTTAGTATTTAACAAGGGAAATAAATGACATTGGTACATGAACACTTCATATCATTAACCTACAGTTACCCCAATTTATTTTCAAAGTAAATGAGGTTATTGTCCAAAACAAAACACGTACAAAGGTCTTATTAACCGTGCCTGTAAACATCACAGCACCGACTGCCCCCCCCTTGGATGAACTTGCCCCTCCACCTACTACCATATCCATTATCCCCAGGAATCATTATTCATTATTAGTTTTTTGACAGAATCTCTGGTAATACACACACAAAATAGAATAGTTGAAAGTACTTTACAATACAAAATACTACAATAAAAAATACTATTCATCAAAATTCTGTCCTAATAATACAGCCATCACATAGTTCAAGAGACTCTTTCTATAAATAACTTCATGGAACACTTTAAAAACTCCCTTCATTTGCTCATACAGCTGAAAATTTAAACTCCCTTTGACAATAATATATATATATATATATATATATATATAGACAACAAAAACAATAGCGTTCTTCTCATACATTTAAAATTTAAACTCCCCTTATATAAAACAATAACATCATACCTCTAAAACTAAAAGATTAAACATCAACATTCTATTCATAAAACGAAAATGAATGTAAACATCTTAAAAAAAGAACATTTTACTCAAAAAACTAAAAAAAAAGAAGGAAAATATCTTCTGAAAACAAGAACATTCTACTCATAAAACTAAAAAGAAAAAATAAACGCCTTTAAAAAAATGAGAACATTCTACTTATGAAAACACACACACACACACGCACACACACACACACACACACACACACGCACACACACACACACACACACATACACACACACACACACACAACAAAACAAAGAACAACAACAACAAAACTAGTTTTAAAACCAAGAACCTTCTACTCATAAAGCTTTAATACATCATACACATAATTACACAAATTACTCATTTTAGCGTTGTTCATTAAACTTGAAAAATAGTCAAAATCCAACATGTTATATCTATCCATACATTCCCCGGAAAGAAGAAGAAGAAGAAGAAGAAGAAGAAGAAGAAGAAGAAGAAGAAGAAGAAGAAGAAGAAGAAGAAACAATATAACAAAACATGTGGCTCATCATGTATACTATTATTACAGGAACAGCCGCAATTCAGCTGGTGCTCTGTTCCTCCTCCCTGTTTCAATTTCTATATCATGTGACATTAATCTAAGCCTTGTAAAAGCCTGTCTTTTGTAGCGTGGAAGAAAGTCACTGCTGGTATAAACGGGGTGTATAGACAGTTTAGGGTTAATTACTGTCCTGTATGTCAATTACTTAGATGACATTAACGGTCTTTCCTTAACTTTTGTCTTGACTTTATCTAATAGATTTACCATATCTTCTCATTGTGATGCTCTTGCTGAAAATCGATACCCCGCAGTATTGCCCTCTTTACATAATTCGTAAGCTATAGAGAAGGACGGTTCCTCAACGTCTGTTGTTATCAATTTAAATTAAAGAAATTTCCGTCTCTTCTTTACAATAACATCTAGTACAAGTGGTACGCCTGACTCGAAAGGGTTAATATTAAGGCACTGGTGTTGTTATTCCAATCAAGAGAAAATAGTATCTATAAAAATATGAAAAAAAAGAAAAAAATATGGAACATGAAATTAACAAAAGAAAAAGAAACGGTGAGCAACGGTTCGAAAGAAAAGAAATTAGTCTCATCCAACGAAGACCATTTAGCATTCACAGATTCTCAGACACAGATCTGTTTCACTGGGGAGTTTTTCTACCCCTTTTCTTTTACTGCGAAAGCCGTGATTTCGTCACGCCACTAGTACTCATAAGTATTCACTTCGCATTTCACTAGTTTAAGGGAAAAGCACCTGATGGTCACTCTCCCGTCTTATATCTTAGAAGAAATACACAAAGAAAATTCACTCTTCACATCTTGGACGAAAAAAAAATAAAAAATAAAAAAATAAATAAATAAATAATAATAATAGCACACATATGTGTCAGACAACCAGACAGACTGTTGTAGGCGAAGGGGAGAGCGTCTCCATTAGTATTACAGGCAAAAATTAATATATAAATAATACATTTACAATATTTACGTTAATTATTGGGAGGAGTAACTTGATACTGACCTGTTGTGGGCGAAGGGGAGAGCGTCTCGGAGGGGTCGGCCCTAGCCAACACCGCGATTTGGGTTCTCCCAATGTTACCAGCAACGCATTAGAGGCGATTTGATTGACTGATAAAAACTTTATATGAATGGGATGTGTTTTTCCTAGGTAGTGCAACTCTTCCTCTGCCAGTTGAAGTGAAGCATTCGAACTACAAATTTATACATGCGCAGAAAAAACGAATTTAACATTTTAATTCATGAATAGGTCTCCTCTTTCCTGCTTCAACATGTCGGCCTGCGAAGGTCCGTCTGTCTGTGTCTGGATGACAATACTACGCACTTAATACTAGATTTTCCTGCTTTACACACGTACTTTAAGTAATTCAAGAGTTTTTCTCTAAGCACTCTGTCTTAAGCTTTGCTGTAATCTATAAATAACATACACAGTTTCTCTTTTCCATAAATTGCAAGGTCACACAATAATCTTAACGTCATTATTTGTTCTATACATTCCCGACCACTTTGTGCACCTGGTTGACATTTATTGATGTTTGCCCATAATTTCAGTATATTTGATATTAAGTAGCGATACAATTTTGCTAAAGTGTCCATTATAGATATGCCACCTGCCAATCTATCCTTAGTACAAAAAGTTTACAACAACTCCATAACACTGGATAACATATATTAGAAATATCCTATACACATATGCTGTGTTTTACTTTTTGCTAGAATATAAGGTAGAAATTTAGTGTTGTGGGAACCGCTCTCCTAGGTGGGTCTCAGGCTCCTTCCCTCTGTCCCCAGCGCGCTATGTACTCGAGTGGTGTGACGTGTTTACTATTTTTTTTTCTTGTAAAATGCAGGCACTTGAAGCTTTACAGTAAAGTACGGCAATACTGTGATTTCAAGTGTTACTCTCTGTAGGAGTGTGTGGCAACTCCAGTAATTTCCCGCCGCTTCACGGGGAGTCAGTTAGGAGCCACTCTGGGCAGGTACTAGTCGGCTCTGTATTTCCAGCTCTTATACTCATTAAATCAAGAAACTGCTTCAGCCTGCCACGACCCTAACATGGCGCAGTTACATCAGGGGTTAATGGGAGAAGGCAGGGGCGGTATGCAGACGCCCCTAACCACTGCATTTGGCCGGGGCCCCGCCACGCAACTCACCAAGCCCGGATTTCACACCAGCCCACAGTTAACAGCTCTGGCCGACCTTCCAGCATCGACGACCACCACCCCTACCACCAGCACTAGGCGGTGCCACCGTGGCTATTTCTCCTGCAGTATTCGAGGCAAGGGCCACCAGCATGGAGGATTACAGTGACATTTGCGGTTGGGTGCCACCGACGTCTGCACCATACATACAATTGCTCTGCTCCATGGAGGTGCAGCAGCGCATCGATTCCCGAGTGGATAAGCACAAATTTCGGCAGTTGTCGACCACGGAGGCTATAGATGTGGTGAGAAGCGTAGTGATCGGCCCACGCTGTATAGTCGGGTCTTGGACCGAGTATTTTTCGTTGACACAGGCACCGAGTGATTCAGTGTGCGCGTACATATCTAAGTGTCGCGCCAAGGCAAACGAGTGTAATTTCAGGTGCCCTGAGTGTGAGTGTTCTCTGAAGGAGTACATGCTCAGTAAGAAAATAGTTATGGGGCTTCATAATCGTACCATGAAGGCAGAAATGTTACGTTGCCTTCCACTTCTCGACTCATATCGTGAGATCCGCACGTGTGAAGTGATTGAAGCCGCTGATAAGGCAAGAGAGCTTCCATTTAGTGCCATAGGTGATGTAGTTAGTTATAAGTGATGAGCCATCCCCACCACCCATGGTCCCTTCACCAGCGGAGGTAGCCGCGGCGGGTCCAGCACCGCGTCAACCAGGTGGGCGGGTGAAACCCCGCCAAGAGGAACCGCGGCGAGATTACAAGTGGTGGACGTGTTGTGGAGATTCAGGGTGTGCGAGCGGGTGTCAGTGCAAAGCGTTTACAGCGACGTGCCGTTGCTGTGTCCAGAAGGGGCACTTCCGGCGTCTTTGCACCGCCCTCACACACCGGGGCGGCCTTGGCTCGCCTGCCCACCACTCACATGCCTCTCCCACGTCGGGTGCGTTGATTGCTGGGGGGAGTGGAGACGGCGCCTGCCTTGCCTGTGATGATCAGCTGCACCCAGCCTCAGGCATGGTGCTTCTACTCAGCCATAGCAGACACTGGAGCTCAGGTATCAGTGGCAGGCCACTTACTATTTGGAGACCTCGGCATCTCTCACCGGCAACTCTAGGATGCTTCACTGAAAGTCACCCACCAGTTTTTGTGCGGTGGAGCCACCCGACACATCACACTCTCCATGCCGCCCGGAATCACCTCCCTACCAGCTCACCGAGGAGAACGTTGACCGCCTAGAATCGTGGTTCCTGGAGCACTTTGGGCGTACTATGTTTGCCGTGGGCCGTACACCGCTACCAGAGATGAGCGCCCCACCACACCACATCCATCTACGGCCTGGCGCGCAACCTCACGCTGTCCCTGTTCCTGCCTCAATCCTGCTCCATTTCTTTGACGAGGTTCGGCAGCAGCTGGACGACGATATTAAGAAGGGCATCATTGAAGCGGTGCCTGCGCGGGAGCCCACTGAATGGTGCTCAAGGATGGTGGTGGTGCCGAAGAAAGATGGGCGACCCCGGCGCACGGTGGATTTTCAGCGCCTTAACCGCACCAGCCTCAGGGAGACACTACACCAAACCGCCGTTTGACATCGTCTCCAGCGTTCCCAAGCATGCACTCAAGACTGTGGCGGACACATACTTGGGTTATCATCAAATCCCTCTCGATGAGCAGAGCTGGAGGCTCACAACCTTCATCACCCCTTGGGGGCGCTACAGGTATTGCAATACCCCCTATGGGCCATTGTGCTTCCCAGGACACCTTCACGAGACATTCCGACGACGCCATCACCAGCGTGCCTAGGAAGCTCAAGTTTGTGGACGACGCACTACTCTATGACAGCAGCGTCAGTGAGGCCTTCTGGCATACATACGACTTCCTCCAGAGGTGTATGGAGAGCGGAGTCACCTTGCGGCCAGACAAGTTTCACTTCTGTAGGAGAAGCTTCACTTTTGCTGGATATCTACTAGGCTGGGACGGCTACCAGCAATTCAAGATGCCTGCTAAGCCCACCTTGACTGACGTGTGGGCATGGTTCGGGCTTGTAAACCAAGTCACGCCCTTCCTGGCAGTTGCCTCTGTCATTCAGCCCTTCAGGGAACTGCTCAGGAAGCCAAGCGGGAGGGCAGTGTATTGGGACAAGCAATTAGAGCAGTGGTTCCCAACCTTTTTCATTACATTACCCGTTTACTGACTTCTTCAAGTTTGTGTTACCCACATCATCAAGTGTAAGTACAGTAGTATATATCTATGATAAAATAAATAGATAAGGGTTATCAAAAATATACTGAAGGCTTGATGTTTTATTTCTGTTTAAATAATCTCAGTTTTTACATGTGTGTATGTATGAGTAAATACTTTAACTTTTCAATGAACTGAATTCCAAATAAAAACTAAAAATATAATATGACCATACCGGTACTCTCATTACTTACATACCTTCAGGAAAAAAATATAACTTATTGAATACTAAAAAGATAGTAATTATTATCCCTTTTAACAGTCACTAGTAAATAATAAGGAAAATACTGAGACTAGCAAACTAATACATTCGTAACAATATGAATGCCTTTATTCTCAGCCTTCCATTACCCACTCAAATTATCCAAATTACCCACTTGTGTGTAATTACCCATAGGTTGGGAACCACTGAGCAATTAGAGGGACCTGTCGCTTCCGCCAAGGACACCATCGGCCGTTTGGCGGCCGAGGGGCTGCGATTCTACGACGTCTCACGCCCGATAGCAGTACTCACAGACTACAGCCGCCAGGGTCTGGGTTTTGTTGTCTTACAGCAGTATTGTGATTGTATATCAGAGAACTCCCCCACTATGCTGCCTCGGTGGGTGGAAGCTAGTTCTCTGTGGCAGCGGACATCTTACTTCAGCCGAGATGAACTATAGCACCCTAGAGGGAAGAGGCACTCACCATTGTCTAGAGTTTGAAGAAAGACATAGCCAAGCCTCACTTCCTCAACCTCAAAGAAAAGAAAAGACGCTGATGTTCACTTTTAGCATCAAGTATCTGAAGGGATCAACCAATTGTGCGGCGGACGCTTTGTCACGTTACCCAAACTCAGACATAACTGAAGAGGAAATAATGTGCGCAGTCATGACCGCAGCTACAGTTGCAGCGGCTGACGAAGAGACTGGCCGCATCGTGGACATTCATCAGTTGGAGGAGGAGGACGAGAAGTACAGGCTTTTGCAGGAATGCGTGGCTAACAACGGCTGGGCCGAGCCCAAGGACCAAAAATGCCTCACCCTCCGTCGGTACTTCCGGATGCGGCGCCACCTTTCCTGCCTGGGGGAACATTGTAACTGTACACCTGGGACGAGAGGCACCCGCGGCTAGTTGTGCCTGCTGCTCTCAGGCGAGCAGTCCCCACCAACTTTCATGCAGGGCGCCACGGCAGAGACTCTATGCTCCGCAGGGCCACGCAATCTGTCTATTGGCAAGGAATCAATGCGGAGGTGGAGCAAAAGAGATGTCAATGCGTGACATGTGACATTGACAGCCCCTCCAGCCCCGCAGAAACACTCTTGCCCACCTCACCACCGCAATACCCCTTCCAGAAGGTTGTGGCCGACTTATTCCAACTCGACAGCCACACGTACATTACCTTTGCGGACAGACTCTCCGGATGGCTCGAGGTAGAGCACCTACCGAGCGACGCCACCAGCACCCGCCTGAGCACTGTGTTTCGGCGGTGGTTTAAACGCTTTGGCATCCCGGAGGAGCTCTCATGCGATGGAGGGACCAATCTCACCAGCCAGAAGGCAAGGAGCTTCTTCGACCCATGGCGTGTACGACTAAGGATGTCATCGGCGCATTACCCCCAGTCCAATGAGCGTGCAGAGGCGGCAGTTAAGTGCGTCAAGCCGCTCATACGCGGCAATAACACTAGCAGAGGCTCGCTAGACACTGATGGGGCCGCAAGGGCCATTATGCAGTAGCTCAATACACCAGCGTAGGTTTCTGAGGCTTCCCTAGCACAGCTACTCACAGGGCTCCAGTTGCGGGATGCCATACCGGTGGAGGCATCCGTATAGGAAGCGAGTGAGCGCTGTGGGTGGCAGCTGCGGGAGCGTGAGCTTGAGCGTGCCATGGCCCATTCGGGAAGCACTGCTGCCAGGAGGCTCTACCAAACAGCCCACGACCTCGGGCCCCTTCCCGGCCAACATACCTGCATCCAAAAACCCTACCAACGAGCGATGGGACAACGCGGGCACTGTCTTGGAGACCACAGCACCCTGGCAGTACTTGGTGCATCTGGACGGTAGATGTCGTGCAACCATTAGGAACAAGCGCCACCTCTAC
>CM035223.1:19369604-19379219 GCA_020233015.1 Callinectes sapidus | reverse complement strand
TAAATTGCACCACTATGGAGTTAGAGGTCCAATACTTTCATGGCAGAAACACTATCTAAAAGACAGACAACAATGCACATTTTTTGGTGACAAGAAATCAGCTCCCACTAAAATCAGCCTTGGCGTTCCACAAGGAAGCGTCGTGGGACCTATCTTGTTCCTGATATACATCAATGACATTTCAAATATTTTCTTTTTAATTCAAAACTCTATTATTCGCCGATGATATGACACTGTATCTTACTGGACCAAACCCAAATCAACTTGCACAGTATGCCAATGATTGTTTAAATAAACTCTACAAATGGTGTTTATGAAACAGACTTACAATCAACACTAACCAGACTTACTACATATTATTTGCAACAAAGAGAATTACAAATTTACCAAACATACATATTGATAATGAATTAATTACTATGACCAACAAAAATGAATTCTTAGGTATTCTCTATGATGACTATTTACTATTCAAACATCACATAAGTAAACTAACACTAAAAATTTCAAGACACATAGCCCTACTAAATCAAAGTAAAGATTATATGCCTTTAGATGTTCTAAAATCAGTCTATTATGACCATATCCATTCACTACTACCCTATTGTAGCCTTATTTGGTGCACTACATAACCTACCTATCTAATTCCTCTTAACTTACAACAAAAAAAATAGTCAGAATCATAACAAACAGTTGTTACCTAGAGCACACACAACCCCTCTTTAAACAAAACAGAATATTAAAATCGAATGATATAACTAAACATGCAATACCCTAATAAATGTACACAAATAAGATTTACCAACTAATAATATCAGCACCCGCCACCGAGATGATTTAAGACTTCCCTTTCACCGTATGTAAAAATTTAGACACTCAACATATTATTTAGGTCCTGTATTATGGAACACTATTCCACCAAACATTCAATATCCACCCTCACTAAACACATTTAGAAATAAACTATAAAAAAAAACACATATTGTCCACTTTAACTTTACTCTTCATATACTATTTATAATCTCCTTTGCTATAAAAAAATTCTTTATAAATTATTGTTTTAATAATTGTAATATTGTTAATAATAATAATAATAATAATAATAATAATAATAATAATAATAATAATAATAATAATAGTAATATAATAATAATAATAATAATAATAATAATAATAATAATAATAATAATAATAATAATAATACAAATAATAGTAATAAAAGTAATAACAATAATGACAATAATAATGACTAATAGTAATGACAAATAATAATGACAGAAATAATAATGATAGAATTAACAATGACAGTAATAACAATGACAGCAATAACAATGACAGAAACAAGGATAATGAAATCAATACAATTGATTATAATAATGAAATGAAATTACAACTGAAGAAAGTATAAATGAAGTAAAAATGAGATGAAGTACATGTAGCTATACCAACATTGACGTTAAAGAAATATCCCACTGACATTGTGGAATATACTTACCTAGTAACTGATAATTATATTCAGCCACGATGGCGTTTTTTAGATCTCGCTTGAATTTGGCACGTGAGTTAATATTTTATATGTAATTTTGAAGCTGGTCCCATAACTTTGATCCTCTGAACTGTATAGGTACTCTGTTGGGCGTGACTTGTTCTGCATAATGGGAGTTGAAGAGTGAGTACATTACGAGTATTGTTGCGGTCTAGTATATGGAAATGGCAGATAATTGGAAAGAGATGTAATGCTCCGTATACAAAGAGACAAGTCTGTAAATATAATATACCAGGCAGTTTTAGTACCTTTAAGGACGTGAAAAGAGGATGAGTGTGGTCGTAACGTTGACTGTGTGACATTATGCGTACAAGTTTCTTTTGTTGGAGGAAGATACTGTCAATGTAGGTTTTAAAAGCTCCCCCCCAAAAAAAAAAGGCACTGCAATAAAGATGAGGATATGCCAATGAAAGATATATTTGCCTAAGATTTTCCTTATTTATGGAGTCCTTTACCCTATATATCATACCCGTTAATTGGCTTGATTTTTTTTCACATTGTCTATATGAGGCTTCCATTTTAAAGAATTACCAAGTGTTGTGTCTAAAAATTTAATTTCACTGACTTGTCCAAGTGGGATGTTATTAATTTTTATATTAAGATTAGGTGATTGTGTCATCAACGGACAGTATGTAATGAAATTGGTTTTATGAAAGTTAAGTGTAAGTTTGTTGCATTTGATCCAGTTTGCCACATGATCCAGTTCTTGATTCAACATGATCTCCAAGTCATTAATGTTTTTTTCCATTTATGAATATAGTAGTATCGTGTGCAAAAAGTAAAAATTTTAATAAGTTTGTGCTATGTGGAATGTCATTGATGTATATTAAAAACAAAATTGGACCAAGAATCGAACCTTATGGCACGCCGTGATTTATATTATTGCACGGAGAGGAGATATTGTTGTACACTGTATACTGCTGTCTGTTATTTAAGTAGCTCTTAAACCACTTGTTGGCTGTTCCCCGAACCCCATACACTTCAAGTTTTTCTAATAAAATTGTGTGAGAAATGGTGTCAAAAGCTTTGGTCAAATCACAAAAAATAGCAATAAAATATTCTTTGTTATCAAGTGCATTATAAATGTGTTGGCAAAGTTTATGTATAGCAAACTTCGTGCTGTAATTTGGTCTGAATCCAAACTGATATTCTGAAATAAGAAAATTTATAGTTAAGTAATTAATGAGTCTTGAAGCCATTATTTTTTCAAAAATTTTACTGAGACATGGTAAAATTGATATTGGTCTCTAATTATCATGACGTGATTTATTACCTTTTTTGTAAATAGGGACAACTTTGGCAAGCTGTAACCATTTGGGGAACACTCCTTCTTGAAACGATTTATTAATTATATGTTGTAAATACGGTGAGATGATATGGCTGCATCTTTTTACTATTTTTATATCTACGTTATCGTATCCTGGGGAAGTCACTTTAAGGTTTTTTCATCACATCCTCTATTTCTTGTATTGTTGTTGGCTCTATGAAAAATGAAAATGGTGTGGGATTGGATAGATAGCTACGTATCGAATCCGATGTAGGTTCACTGTCATGGGCTAAATTACTGGCAATGTTACAAAAATAATTGTTTAGGGATTCAGATATCTCTTTGCTTGTTGACAGTGTTTTGTCTGGAAAGGTCATGGAGGTAGGAAGATGATGAGTGGTTTTCCCCATGATGATGTTGATAATTTCCCAGTTCTTTTTACTGTTGCCTACATTTTCTTTCAGTTTAGATTTGTGGTAACTTTCCTTTGCTGTTCTTATAATGGATGTTAAGGTGTTTATATATCTCTTGAATTGAGTTTCGTAAGTTATCGGCCACTTGGCATATAATCTTTGTAATTTGTTGCGCTCTTTAATAGATCTTTTTTATACCTGGTGTTATATAGGGTTTGTTCATGTGTTTTTCTTTAATGGTGTAACTTTTTACAGGGAAATGTTTATCGTATAGATGTTGGAAATGTCTCATATAGCTGTCAAAATCTTCATCAACTCCTCGATTTCTACCCATGTTTTCTAAATCAGATTCACTCAACTCTGTTATGAAATTCATATAATCGTCAGTAAAGATACGTTTGGAAAAATTAATTTTAGTATAGTTTGACTTACAGAATGCAAAGAAAATGAACTAAAACTGGGAAAGGATCACTAATCTTTGTGTACAATATTCCACTAGCTAAATAATTGTAAGTATCATTTGTCCATATGTGATCAATTATTGTAGCTGATGTTTTTGTAACTCTGGTGGGTTTATTGGTAATAGGATAAAACACGTGAGAGTAAAATAAGTTTAGGTAGTCTTGAACATAATCATTGGTTGCAAGGATATTGATATTGAAGTCACCCGTTATATAACAATTGCAATATATCTTTGACAAATTCTATAATACCTTGTAATGTTCTAACAAAATCGAATATGTCTGAGTTAGGTAGTCTGTAAATGACACCAATTATGAATTTATGTGGTTGAGATACATTAAAAAATAAAGATTCCAAAAGTGGAAGCTGTAATGTGATTTCTTGCATGACAGTGCTTTCATATGATTTATCCAGGTATATAACGAGGTCTCAACCATGTGTGTTCTTATTCTCAAAATGTGCATTGTAACCTTGTAAGTTGTAAAGTGTAGAGATATTATCGTTTAGACTAATTACTTGAAATTTAACATAAAATTGGTTGATATACTGATCAGAAAAAAGCTTCAAGATGTAGGGGAACACTGCTGATGTTGGCTGACAAAATATTTAGACATGGATTATCATTGAATTGTTTCTCACTTTGGTCATCACAAAAATAGTAACTACATAATGGTTCACGGAAATATATGTTTAACGAGAAATCATCCACATAAAAACTATTAATTGTATTAGAGTGCCTATAAGTCATTCTATCTAAAACATTCAGAGGAAAACGATGAGCAGTGCTCTCATCTGGGGTATTTATGAAGTCTGTGTCACTTATAGAATAAAATGGCAAACTTTCTAAGTCCGTAGCCATGATTGTTACTTAGTACACACAAGTGAGATATGAACATTGGAAACTCTTACCAGTTACAAATGTTTTCCTCTCGCTCCACGCGTGGAGTTCCTTGTGGGGCGCTGCGTAAACTCTTTGCTTCCGCTCTTGACTTGGGTAAGGGATGGTGAAGCGCTACTGGATCCACGGTCTCCCGGTACACGAGCTCGCTTGCCAGCATCGCTGCCACCAGCCCAAACACCAGCAGTCGTGATGTCCACACGGTAACTGGACGATGCTCCAACATCACCGGCATCCCCCTCTCCCGCACTGCCACCTGTGATCCTGCCAGCACCCTCATCACCTCCAACACCATTGTCCACCACGCTCTCCGAAGCGCGAGCTAGGGTCCGACCTGGTGTCGGAGCTTCACTTCTCGGGACACTTGAGCCAGTTGATCTTTGCTTGATTATAAGTTTAGTGTGCTTAAAGAACGCCAATTTACCCTCACTGCGCGCTTGTTTAAGTTGAGGTAGTTGCGCCTTCCTGATGTTATTTGAAGCCGGGCACAGGTCTTCATTGATGAAAATTCTGGTGCCACGGAGCTTCGTGACGTTCCTCATTACGGCTTCACGGTCTCCAAACCTCTGGAAACGAGCGATAATGGGGCGGCTCCGATGATCGTCGTCACGCCTCCCCACACGGTGTGCTCGTTCCAGCTGGATATTGGGAAGCTGTAACTTGTCCTCCAGTAGTTTTTTGACAATGATGGCTGTTTGCTCCCACGTTTCTCCTTCACCTTGTTCTTCAACGCCGGTGATTTGTAGGTTGTTCCGCCGGTTGTAATCTTCTTGGTAGTTAGCTTAATCTTTTATCATTATCTCACTGGCCTGTAGATTTTCCTGTAGAGTCCTGATTACTTCCTGATTATTCTTCTTCTCCTGCTTGCAATTTTTTACTTCCTGTTTCAGGTCTTCTAGATCCTTCTGGGTGAACTCCAAACTGCTTCTCAGGTCGCTGACTGTTGATTCGAGGCCTTGCACATTATCTGTCATTTGCTTCATAAATACTTTCATTGCACCTCGATAAGCTTGGTTTTGGGAGTCTAGAAGGGTTTTCATCACGGTTAAATCCATGCTGAGGTATGCCTTGACTTATGCACTAAGACAAGGTTAGGAAGTAATCCGTGGAGGAACGAAGCAGCACACGTCCGCTCAGCACGGGAGCCAGAGCCAGAGAGGATCAGAGTATCGGACGCAGATGGGTAGATGGCTCGTTGGGCTGAGTTTTTTGAGCAGCTATGCATGGTGGATCCTCAAGCGTACAACTCCAAACTGCAAGGTTACATACACTAGATGCTGATCCACCCATTGACGAAACTGCACCCTCTATTGATGATGTCAAAGAGGCTGTGTCAAAGTTGAGGTGTGGAAAGGCAGTTGGCATTTATAACATCAGCGCAGAACTATTCAAAGCTGGGGGGTGAGGCTATGAATCTTGGGTTACATGCTGTCATGATTGCTGTATGGCATTCAGGTACCATTCCTCTGCACTAGAAAGAGGTATAACACTGCTTAGCGTACCAGGGGCCGCAACCACAAAACCTAACGACGCACTACCGACAGGCGTCGGTCGTTATCAACGACAAACGATATCCACAAACACAACGAGTGACGTTAGGATGCCGTTATTTACTTCATTTTCGTGACGTAAATAACGACACCTCCCGAGGTGTAGTAAAGACATCGCTATCTGTTATATAAATATTTTTGTCCATGTAGGATGTGGCAACATGTAGTAGGAGGTATGGCAACACTGCCGTGAGGCTCGCCGGCTAGTCACAACAGAGCCCGGGCATAACAACATGTACCACGACTGGATCCTCAATACAAACACAAGGATTTGCCCGTGTTTCACTTGAACCTCCCACATGGCGCAGTGAGTAGGATGGTCGTGGTACATACAGTGCACAGGAGTACTGTAAGCAGCTAGTGTTACACCAGAGAGATGGCACAGCGACCAAGACTCAGCACCCCTCGCGGGAGACGCCGCTCAGCGAACACAGTCCCGCCCTCGCAGCAGCAGTTTACCTGGCAAGACATGTTGGTCGGTATGGCCAACCTGGTTAACAGTAGCCAGGCACAGGTGCGTACAACAAGGCCGCCGCCCGCCACTGTCACCCCCGAGAAGTGTGAGGGGGAGATGACTGCAGCAGCGTTCCGCTCGTGGAGGAGGTCCATGCAGTCGTGGGTGTCACTTAATGGTTGGTCAGACAGTGTGGCTACTCAGCACATACGACTCAACTGTGTGCCTTCACTTCAACGTGCCATCGACGCCAGATATGCTGACGGTGAGTGGGAGCAGCTGTCCTCTAAGGAAGCTCTAGATGCCATAGCTGGTATAGTGCTACAGGCTGCCAACCAGGCAGTAACGTGGGAAGAGTTCTTCGCCAGCAAGCAGGCGGCAGGGGAGTCCATGAAGAAGTTCTTCCAGCGCTGTGCCTCAGAGGCTATTGAGTGTGAGTTCAAGTGCCCCACATGTGATCAGGATTTAGCTGAGTACATGCTCCTAAGAAAGCTAATGGTGGGCTTGCATGACCCAGTTTTGAAGCGTGACGTTTTTCAAAACTGTGCAAGCATAACCAGTGTTGATGAACTCAGGAGTAAGTGTGTGTCGTTTGAGGCAGCAGTGAGGGATGCTTCAACCCGGCACTATGCTGCAGTGGCAACAGCAGCACCAGAGGATGCTGGCAGTGAGGTGGACGAGACGCAGGAAGAGGTGGTGGCACGTGCTGCCCCCACAGGCTCTAAGTCTGGCCCACGCCGTGCTCCCTGTGGAAATTGTGGGGGGAGACACGTCCCAGGGAAAGCCAAGTGCCCAGCGAGAGCAGCAACCTGCAGAGGCTGTTCTAAAGTGGGGCACTTTGAGAGATGCTGCAGGAGCACCTCAACCACCGTGTCCGGCGCAGTGGTGGCTGCAACAGCAGGCTTCTCCCACCACCCAACACTGCAAGTGACTGTGGCACGACAGAACAGCACATCATCCAGGTCGGTAACTGCTGTGGCCGACACCGGCGCCATGGTGTGCGTGGCTGGACCTGCCCTGCTCAACACCCTTGGAGTCTCGCATAGCCACTTGCGGCCGGTGGGTGACCTGAGGGACGTCGCTGACAAGCGCCTCAGGTGCATGGGAAGCGTTGTTTGCAGTATTAGCACAAATGGTGCATCTACGACACAGCCCATCTACTTCGTGCAGACAGCAAAAACTCTGTACCTGTCGTTTGATGCTTGTAAAGGCCTTGGGCTCCTCCCACCATGCTTCCCTCACCAGCCTAACCCTACAGTAGCTGCCAGCACCCCAGTAGCTGGGCACCAAGAGCAAGCAAGTACTACAGTAGACAGCAGCGCTCATTGCAAACCCAGTGTTATGCCGTTTGCTCCCCTGGAGGAGAACATCGAAAGGTTAGAAGAGTGGCTCCTCAGACACTTCTCATCGTCAACTTTCAACACCAAGAAGTCTCCCTTACCGGTGATGGCAGGAGCCCCTCACCATATCCACTTGATGCCTGACGCCCGCCCCTATGCCTGTCACGTTCCTGCCTCCGTACCCAAGCACTGGGAGGCAGAGGTCAAGGCCCAGTTGGACGAAGATGTGAGGCGCGGCGTAGTGGAACCGGTGCCTACGGGGGAGGCCACAGAATGGTGTGCCAGGATGGTAGTGGTAGGAAAGAAAAATGGACAGCCCCGCCGCACAGTGGATTTCCAACGCCTTAACGCAGCATGCCAGAGGGAGACCCACCATACGCCAGTCCCCTTCGACATGGTATCGTCAGTACCACCTCACACCTACAAGACGGTAGCTGACGCTTTTTGGGGCTTCCACCAAGTGGAATTAGATCAGGAAAGCAGACGGCTGACTACTTTCATCACCCCATGGGGCCGCTACCGCTACAGAAGGACACCAATGGGCCACTGTTCTGCGTCAGACGCTTACACGAGGAGGTTTGACGAGGCTATCCAGGACGTTCCACGCAAATACAAATGCGTGGATGATACATTGCTCTACGCCACCAGTGTGGAGGAAGCGTTTTGGCACGTATACCACTTCCTTGAGACGTGTGCCCATGCTGGAATCACACTGAAGCCAGAAAAGTTTTCCTTCTGCAGGAAAGAGATAGACTTCGTCGGCTTCCGCTTGTCCTGGGAGACTTACCAGCCTGCTGCCGAGCGACTCTCTGCCATCAGGGGATTTTCCATGCCAGAGCAACCATGCATCAAAGACGTCAGGTCATGGTATGGCCTTGTTAACCAGCTGGCACCCTTCCTGGCAACAGCGCCTTTGATGGAGCCTTTCAGAGATCTTTTGAGGAAGCCAACCGGAAAAAAGGTTTATTGGGATGAGCAGCTGCAACTAAGGTTCCAGGAGGCACAAGAGACCATCTGCCGGCTAGCCAGAGATGGCCTCTTCTACTACGACAAGTCCAGGCCAACAGCAGTGGTGACGGATTGGAGCAGGGAAGGAATTGGCTTCGTCGTGCTCCAACAACATTGTGGTTGTACCTCGACGGCTACTCCATTCTGCTGCAGCGGTGGATGGAAGTTGGCGCTCTGTGGCAGCCGCCACCTAACACCAGCTGAGGCAGGCTACGCGGCAGTAGAGGGCGAGGCACTGGCGGTGGTGTGGTGCCTCCGCAAGGCAAGGCTGTTCCTACTCGGCTGCCCAAACCTTATCGTAGTGACCGACCATCGCCCCCTAGTTGGACTCTTCAAAGACAAGGCCCTGGGAGACATCGTCAACCCACGCCTCTTCCGTCTCAAAGAAAAAACGCTGCAGTTCCGCTTCACAATCAAGTACTTGCCGGGTAAGAAAAACTGTGCGGCAGACGCGCTCTCACGTTTCCCATCTATCAGGTCGAAGCCAGAGGCAGAGGACTGTGAGCAGGAAGAAGAATTGTGTGCAGCGGTGAGTGCTGCTACGCTTGCCTCCCTGGGCCATGACGGCTGTGCCATTCTTGATGAGAGCTCTGTGCGAGAGGCTGCTAGGAATGATCCTGTCTACCAGATGCTGCTGGCGAAGGTGCTTGCAGATGACTGGCATGTACACAAGGCAC
>CM035223.1:19357104-19364604 GCA_020233015.1 Callinectes sapidus | reverse complement strand
TGGCAAGTTGAAGAAAAGACCACATGATTCCAGGCAGAAATATAAAGCGCACGACATTTATGTGATGGAAGGCTCAAGTATCTCTTGTGGGCAACCTCTCTACTACTATGCATATCACCAGAATAGGCTGGATTAAACCAAGGTTTGGAAGATTAAGTTGAGAAAAAGAGTGAGGAATGTTGGCCTCTATGCCATACACTATTACCTCTACTCATATTGTACATTCAGCACACAGAGATGGGTGTCTGACACCGGAACAATAATTTTTCCCGGGAAAATCAGCATAACACCTTCTCAGGTACCCCTAATTGATAGAAGCAAAACGCCAGAGGCATCTGGTCTTTGGAGGATCTTGAGCGAGGGATTGGAGAAATTGAGCAAGATACAGATATTTGATTGTAATCGGAAGAGCCCAATAGAGAATATAGGGTAACAGCATAAACACGAGGATTAAAGAAAAGTAAAAGGTTGAGAATGTTAGGCGTATCTTAAAGGTGGTCAGGAATACTAGTAGGGTGATGCGCCTGTTGCTCTCTAGGTCATGGAGGATAGCAAAGTTAAAGGCTAGTTCATCAGGATGGTCAGTCTCTCTCTCTCTCTCTCTCTCTCTCTCTCTCTCTCTCTCTCTCTCTCTCTCTCTCTCTCTCTCTCTCTCTCGCTCTCTCTCTCTATCTATCTATCTATCTATCTATCTATATATCTATATATATCTATATCTATATCTATATATATATATATATATATATATATATATATATCCATCATTTCGATGAAACATCATTCATTCAAGATACAGCATTCATCATCTCTCACTGAAGATCATTCTCTCAGTACTCATATCTTCGCCACGTCTAATATCAAGCTGTATCAAGAGATAATTAATACAACCTTTAGTGTATCTCTTACCCTACTTTGAAAGATTACCACTTACACATCCTACCCCACATCTCCAGCTAGCCACTCGTCCACCCTGCTACCAAAATTACCAAATTGTTACCAGTTTCTCATCAAGACCAAACCAATAAATCCATTCTACTCAGTGTTAAGGGTGACGTTGCAGATTATCAACAAGCTTATTGATTCTTGGTTTTGTTTCATTTAAAGCACACCGTAGGTCATGCTTCACTTCAAGTCTCTTGCGATATTTCGTTTTAATGTGGAGTAGTTGAGAGAATGCAGACTTACAGGAATAAGTTGATGAAAATGGTAGGAGGTGGCGAAAAGCTAAGTCACATAAGTTGTTGGTATGAAGCTGCCATTGATGAACAAAATACCGTGAGAGATTCAGTTTTAAACTTCATCTTATCTCCTGAATCCTCCTGAAGTGTCAACAGCTCAGTTTGGCCATCATCATTGTCATCAGGAATGCATGTCACTGGAGCAGTGAAGGGGGGCCCTTACTAGCCCAGAAGTTAGGCTTTGGATATCTGGGAAGTATCTTTTAAATTCCCCTTCCAAAGCCTCAAGATGTTGGGTAATAAAGTTCTGCGTAGCAGCATTACACTCCTCTACAATTTCTGACACTGTCTCTAGCATTGCCAAGTTTCCCCATTCCAACTTTGCGCCTCCAATTCTCCATTTTACGAATGAAAGCTTTGATTTTGTCCACAAAATCGATCATCAAGCTTCCTTTCCCTTGGAGTTCCAGGTTCAGTGTGTTCAACTGTCTAAATATGTCAACAAGATAGGTTAGTCGTGTTTCGAAGCTATATGCAGACCCTGCTGACAGCAAATCTTGCTTATCCTGTATTCTGAGAAAGAAGCTGATCTCTTCTCTGAGCTCAAATACACTCTGAACTACATTTCCTTTTGATAGCCAGCAAACTGTTGTATGAAATAGGAGGGTCTCATGATAGTGTGGGAGCCCGTAGGGGTCAGGGTAGCTGGGAAGCGAAAGAATTTCTGCTTGTTGTACCTTGCTACACACACATCACAGGTCATGGAAGTGGAAGTCTGCCGGCTTCCTTGCCAGACATTTTGGTTGGTGGGGTACCCCCGCCAGACCCCCCTCCCAGACCACTACCTCTAGCTGACCTTGGTCAGGTTGAAATTGAAAGAATTGAGACCCACTCCAAAATGTCCTCCATCATTCCTGGTATTATGTCTAGGCCTTGCCAGACATTTTGGTTGGTGGGGTACCCCTGCCAGAACCCCCCTCCAAAACTACGCCCTCTAGCTGGCCTTGGTCAGGTTGAAATTGAAAGAAATGAGACCAACTCCAAAATGTCCTCCATCATTCCTGATATTATGTCTAGGCCTTGCCAGACATTTTGGTTGGTTGGTTGGAGGACCTTTTTTATTTCACAAAAAACCCATCTGAAAGAAAGTGTAAAAAATCGGAAAATTTTAAATCTGAAATGAGACAGAATTCATTGTCTTTGCTGAAAGAGTCATGGAGTTACTTTTTCTAGTCTCATATATCTTAATGTTTGTAGCTGAAACTTGTAGCAGCCTCAACGATGAAATGCATATTTAGTGCACCAGCCGATCACGTCATCGTCGGCTGCACGCAACAGCCAATGACACCTGCGTATAATTGTTGGGCATTAACCACGTGTGTCTACGCCTGGTGTTGAATATGTGGCATTGTGGTTTTTGATAATCGGCTGCACTGTCCTATATTATTTTGTTTCAGAATCCGGAAAAAAATGGATCAAAACTCCTTGGCACAACTGGATCCAGTTTCACAAGATGATCGAACAAAGGAAGGAGAACATAGTTCGCTCTCTCCTCCTGATCCTGAGGTATTCTCTTCAAATATCTATATATATTTACTGATATATTACATAATTAGCCTTCCCTGTCATTTTTTAGTGGTCCAGCTGATCTTGTTAGGTAGTGTTATACATGTATTGATGTGCATTTTACCGGAGGCATACTCTATTTTTTCTCACATACTATATATCTTAATTTTCAGGAATTTTCCAGAGGGTGTCCCCTGTGTCCAAATGTTTCCTCTGTGAAAAATCAACAGAAGATGACAGCAAACTGAAGAATCTTCAGAAAACGTTATCAACAGTGAAAAATGCGGCAGTTCTTCGATCAAAACTGACGAATGATAAATACGAAAGAGTCACTTTGAAGATTCTGAATACTGATAATGAGGGAGATCTTTACCACCCTGTTTGTTACCGGCAATACACGGCTGTAAAAAGACCAAAAGAGGATAGGGATCGGAAACCTGAAGAGAAGAAGCCCAATTCGAGACAAGATCACATAGCTCCTTGCCACAGACTGACAAGCAGGGTATTCTAAAAGGAAAGTGTGTTTTCTGTGGAAAGGCGAGGAAAAAGAAGAAAGGAAAAGAAGAATTTCTGTTCGCCATAGCAACAAAAGAGGTCTGGCGGGGGGGTACCCCACCAACCAAAATGTCTGGCAAGGTCAATTCATGATACCCTGGGTTGTGCTGAACATTTTGCAATTAGTTTCATTCCTTTCGCTTTCCAGCTGACCTAGACCATTTTTCGTGCACCGGTTATGTACCTCTGGCGGAGGGACCACACCAACAAAAATGTCTGACAACATCAATTTTTGTTAAAGTGAGTTATGATGAACACATTGGAATAGGTTTCAAATCTTTCGGTTCAAGAGCTGACCTAGGCCATTTTTTCGGGCCCATCCCATAGGCCCCATGACCACACCCACCACCAGGAACCCGGCAGACTTCCACTTCAATGACCTGTGATGTGTGTGTAGCAAGGTACAACAAGCAGAAATTCTTTCGCTTCCCAGCTACCCTGACCCCTACGGGCTCCCGGACTATGAGCTGCATCCATATCTTGCCAGAGTCTCTTGAAAAGGCGTGTGTTAAGAGCACTACTTTTTACAAAGTTAACTGTATTTATAATTGTATTCAGAGTGTCCTGTAATTCTGAGGGTAGCGTTTTTTATGCAAGAGCTTGCCTGTGGATCATGTAGTGAAGAGGGATAGCATTTGGTGCTTTTTGTATAACTCTTGTAACAAAACCTGACTGAGAACCCAACATGGCTGGAGCACCGTCTGTGCATATCCCACAGAGATTGCCCCAGTCAAGACCTTCAGATTCATAGAATTCTGTAAGATTCTGCATTACATCTTCACCTTTTGTAGATTGTTGAAGAGGCTCACAAAACAAGAATTCCTCCTTCAGATCCTCATCATGAACAAACCTTACAAAAGCCAGGAGCTGTGAGCAGGACTTGACGTCAGTGGACTCATCAAGTTGAATACTGAATAATCCAGCTCTTTTAATTTCCTGTATCACCTGCTCTTTGATGTCATCAGATATTTGGGAGATTCGGCGTTGCACTGTATTATTTGAGAATGAAATAGCATTCAGATTTTCAGCACTTTCCTCACCCAAAGCAAGCTTTACCATTGTTTTGGCACATGGTAAAATTAATTCCTCCCCAATTGTGTGAGGCTTCTTTTTCTTTGCTATTTCAAGAGATACAAGAAATGATGCCTCCACTACGGCAGCATTTTCTTGATGAAAGGAACCACTGGCATCAAGTCGCTGTCTCTTCATGTTCAATTCTTGTCGACTAAAGAAGGAACGATCTTTGCCAACATGTTGAGGATGCTTGGTTTTCAGATGTAATCTAGGCTTACTGGGCCTTGGTGATTCAGCTGTGAGTATTTTGTGACGAATCACACACTGAGGTTTCACTACACCTTTATCAGTGATGCTTGTAAATCTAAAATCCAGGTAGTTGTCATCATAGTTGCGTTTCTTATTAGAAGCCATCACTGTACCTGCAATGCACAAACAAAAAACTGCTATTTCTAACTCCGCTAACATATGTCATCACCCATGATTAGAATAACAAAATGATAAATATGAAATTGAAAGGACGTTAGATTTTACGTTACAAAAAAGGTATAGAATGTGCATAAATACAGCAGATATTATTTACCTTCTTAATATACTTCATGATGCAGGGCTTACTTACCATTAAAGTGGTATTGATGTTGGCTTAAGTTCATATAATACTGAAGTATTCACAGGTGGGATGAAATTGATTATATGGGGAGGCACACACGGTGATCAATGTTGCAACTGTGAATGTCTGGTTAACTGAATAATATGAACATCCTTGCTGATACGTAAGATTCAAGACCAGGTTATCATACAGAATACACAGCTTAGGAAGCCTTAGATTAGAATTAAGTTAAAGTTATCTTGCTTCCCTAATACATCCCCATGTCTTGTTTTATGTCTAGAACACAGAATCGTATAAAAAAAAGGGACGTATTACTCATGTGTCTGGCAGCAAGGCATTGCACAAACCTGTACTGAACCTGTAAGTTCCCTCCACTCCTTACCTATCTGCTAAACTCCTTTGGTTTTTATTTATGCATAGCTTCAGATTATGGCCCCCTACCTACCCCAGGTGGGCATGGCCCCCAGTTTGGGAACCATTGTATTTCACAATATCATATCATGAAACTTTGTTGTGTTGTTCCTTACACTGATACCTCTATAATTATTGGCCATTACTCTATCAGCAAGCTGGAAAATGGTATACATGCGTGTTACTTTCCAACTTGATGGATATGATCTAGTCATAAAGGTCATATTGAACAAATGAGTAATAGCTAATGCCCAAGATGCTGGTAACATTCCGAATGCAGCAGGTGGCATTCCATGACACCACGGGCTTTTTTAAGGTTCATTCTCTTTATTTAGTTTTGCACTTTATCAATCATTATAGGATCATTAAGTACAGGAATTGTAGTCATTGTGTGGAACTCTGTGGGATTTAGTTAATGAATATCATCAGGATTAAGAAGCTCTTCAAAATGTTCTTTAAAAACCTCATCAGAGGGCGAGTTGAGAGATTCATATTTTTCATTCAGTTCTCAGCGCTAATTAGTTGCGCGCCAGATTTTACTGCCATCTTGATCCGACAAAAGTATCTCCCATCTCTCCTGTGATATATGTCTCCACTACTCTCGTTATTTCCACATTCTTTGCTACATGCATATAATTCATTAGTTAATGAGTTAGCATATACATCAATGTTATTGTCAGGATACGGTAAACCAAGCGCTGTTAATACTGTCTTGAAAGACATCTCATCTCGGACAATTGATCCTTGCAATGCTCTTTACCGGAGAATTTTTTGTTTGACTGGTGTATAACACAGCATGGTCTCCCAGACCTCTTACCCGCAGCAGCAGTGGATCTTTATCTACCACAGGTGCATTAAGCCTAAATGTGATGGTGCATGATCATTGGGCAAAATATGATTTATAAGTTTCACTGATGCTAGACAAGTATCGATCTCCGATATCCACTCATTCCTTCTTCGAAACGTCAGACTTCCTTTAAAATGTTTTTTCACTTGACTTCGACTTTGGCTGGGACTGCTGTTAATGAACTAACTGGCATGTCTTGGATCTCTGTTAGTTGACTTCCTTGGCATTTGCTAGTTTAACTTCTCTTTTTGTTTGTTTTCGAAGTCATTCTTCTGTAGTGTCTGCCGGCTGTTCCGTCCTCCCCATTCTAACAGGCAGCCTCACTTGAAATAGCACTTCTCCTGCATAGCTACAATATAACAATAGGGTACAGCGAAAGAAAGAGAGAAAGAAAGAAAGAAACTGCAGTTATTAGCAAAACAACAAAGGTAACTATTTTAGCTGCATTAGTTGTCGTGGCAATAATATAGTTAAAGGAGTAGCAACTGTAATACCAGTTTGTAGTAGTCGTGGTAAAGTTATCAGAGGTGGTAATAGCAGCAGCAGGTGTCATAACGTTAACAGAAAATCGTTTTTAGTAGTAAAGGTAAAAGTCACGTTCAAGTAATAGGTAACGTTGGTAACGTTAGTGAGAGTAACTCAAATTTTGTATTTTTATAGTGGGAGAAGTGGCTAATAATGCAGTCTAAGAGAACATAATTAACTCTCATGCTTAAGAATATGAGATGTGGTTTAGTTTCTTGCTTAACCAACGATGTATATGCAGTTTGCTGTGAAAATAGCTGCTTTTCCCCTTGACGATAGTCCATGTCTGATACTTTTTTTGGCAGTACTTGTAACCGCATGACACAAAAAGACATTGTTCAAGTTTTTGTAATGTAAATCTTGAACATGTCCATTCAAGACGTAGTTATAGACATTTAACGATTCTTGATTAAGTATGTGTACTTGTCCGGCCAGTGCACGGTGGGCAGTCCTGTAAAATAGTCCATCCAGTGAGTGAGAGTGTAGAGGTCGGTCGATATGTAGAAAGTACAATGTTGTTACTGGTTACTGGTATTGTTACTTGGCAGTCCGTTTAGTGCTCAAACGAAGAGAACAGCTATAGGATTGTGTGCATTACCCTGGAAACAAGCCCAAACTCAAATATATTGCGCGATATAATTATATACTTGTCTTAGGGGACCAAGGAAAATATCTGAGGTCTGTAAACATTATTTGTTTATTTCTTAACATTACTGACAACTACATTTTTAATTAAATACAAACAACTTGATATATATATATATATATATATATATATATATATATATATCTAT
>CM035223.1:19293853-19347144 GCA_020233015.1 Callinectes sapidus | reverse complement strand
TAATAATAATAATAATAATAATAATAATAATAATAATAATAATAATAATAATAATAATAATAATAATAATAATAATAATAATAGTAATACAATGCTAATAACATTATTGGTAATAATAATGATAATAATAATAATAATAATAATAATAATAATAATAATAATAATAATAATAATAACAATAATAATAATAATAATAATAATAATAATAATAATAATAATAATAATAATACAATACTAATAATAACATTATTGGCAATAATAATAATAATAATAATAATAATAATAATAATAATAATAATAATAACAATAATAATAATAATAATAATAATAATAATAATAATAATAATAATAATAATAATAATCATGATAATAACTATAATTTTATCTAAAGTGGTTAGGTTGGTGTGGCTGTGGGCTTTGCAGGGATTCCTTCCCATTGGCACCTCTCTGTGTTTTCCTTCCTTTTCCAATCTCATTCCAACTTCTTATCATCTTTCTTTCTCTGTCTCTTTTTTTCCCTCTGTTTCAATGTGAACTGGTTTGTTTCCGAGATGATTTCCGAAATGATTCTATATTTTATTCTACATCATTGTTGAAGTAAAAGTAAAGATGTATTTATTGTTTTGTATAACGATTCCCCTCAATTCTATATGTGGCAAGTGAGTACGGGAATGCTGCTCTGCCACTGATACTTCAACCATCCTCCTTACTTTATTTGCCATGGGGTTGGGGAACTGGCTGATGAAATGTGGAGGTGTGGCAACAGTGGAAGACTAGCTGTCAAAAAGCGAACCTCACCAAACAAACTCACCCGACTTTGATAATAATGATAATAATCTCGAAAGAGGACCATAATTGTCCATAGGTTGGGGGAGATCTGTAGAACACCACCTCTCCTCTTCTAAACCTCATCTTCTTTTCCTCACAAAAACAGAGGTATCTAAGGCAAGTGACAGTAGCCTCCTTTCTGTTCCCTACTACTTTTCTATCCTCATGATGCGTTTATGTATGGAACAACTTGCTTTCGTGCACACGCTCTTGAATCTTTCGAATTTTCCACCATCTAGCATCGACTTATAAATCTTGCAAAATTCATCTGTGCTGCATATCTTTCCCGTAATTCCTATGACTGTAGTAAATTCTTTGATAATTCAACCTCCAAAGTGGAGCACATTCTGTCCCTCTATCCCTTTGCATAGGTCTTCATTCTTGGATATTTCAGTGTTCAACACCAGCTTTGGCTTTCCTCTCCCTTCACTGACGATCCTGATGGAATAGCCTTCAACTTTGCTATCCGCCATGACCTACAGCAACTGGTGCAACACCATATTCGTATTTTTGAATGTCTTGGAGATACGCACAATATTCTCAACCTTTTTCATTACTTTTAATCCTTCTACTTCTAATCCTACTACTACTACTACCGTTCCCCTATCTTGTTTTGGCTTCTCCCATCACAATCTCATATCTATATATTGTCCTATTTCTCCAATCCTTCATCAGAATTACCCAAAGCAGAAGTGCCTATAAGTGTTTTGCTTCTGACAGCTATGGGAATCTGAGGAGGCACTATGCTGTTTTTCCCTGGAATAATTACTATTTCCGTGACAGAGGGGATAGTGTATGGCATAGAGGCGTAAATTCTTCACTCTTTCTCTCAATCTACATCTTCCAAACATTGATTTAAACCAGCCTGTTCTCGTGCAATACAAAATAGAGAGGTTGCCCACAAAAGATCTTCCAGCGCCTGAATTTCACGAATCACGATCGGGTTTGGAAGAGGAGAAGCGGTGTTCTACAGGTTGAAAATTAGATCTGAGACCGCGAATGTTGCAGAAGGTGATTTAGAAAAAGTTAAGGGGAATGCCAAGATAATTCTGGTTAACAACAAAAGATCCGTCCGACCTTTGGTACAGTGGCAACGCTTGCGCTTTTGGGGCCTTGGGATCTCTCTTCTATTTCACCGCCAATATAGCTTCCATCAAGATTACTCTATCTGGCTTTCCTTACTGAGTGTTTGTTATCCTCTTTTACAGATTTTGGTAAAATTTTTACTTGGTATATAAAAAGCTTTTGATATACCTCAAAACTCCCCTCTTTATCCTTCTATCTACAACTTTATCTCAAGTTTCCTCTTTGACCGCTCTATTGCTGCTGTAGTAGATGGCCACTGCTCTTCTAAATGTATTAACAGTGGTGTTTCTCAGGGCTCTGTCCTGTCATCAACTCTTAATCTTATTTAATTATTCTAAACTAAACTTCTTGCCTGATGATACCACCCTACACTTTTCCACGTCTTTTCAGAGATGATTCACCCTTTGGAAGTTAACAGATAATTTAGGGACGCCACAGAATGTGTGACTTCTGATCCCTCTAAGACTTCTAACTGGGACAGACAAAACTTAATAGTATTTGATGCCTCAAAATACAATTGTGCCAGCCAGCCAGCCTGCCTGCCTGCCTCACCTGCTCCATCAGCCGTCTCTCCTTGTCGGACATGATGTCCAGTGGAAGCCGATCATGTCTGTCTGGCACATAGGGGCAGGCACCGAGGTTCCTGACTAGCAGTTCCGCCATGCCCTGGTGGCCGGCATCCAGCGCGGCGTGCAGAGCACTGTCACCCGAGGCTGAGCTAAAGAAAGGCCACGCTCCTGTCCTGTGTAAAAAAGCGGCAGTGACAGGGCAGTTAGCAGCCGCAGCCTTTGCCAGCAGATCGCTGAGAATTGCTCGGTTACTCTGCTTGCTCCATCTCCATGCAGCCCGCCACGGAGTATTTCCCTTAATGCTTCTCAGTAGACTACTGATGCCATCCACTAAGGCTTTGCTCACCGTTATCAGACGACGCTTCTCCGCACACAACCGGCAGCAGTAGGCCTGCAAGAGAGTGAGGGTTGGGACATTAGGCAGCGCAGGCACACCCACGCCTTGGCTGTCAGCCTCACGTGGAACAAGGAGGAGGAAGAGCAGGAGCAGAAGGAGGGTTGATGTTTTCTACATAACAAAACTACACAGTGTGTGTGTGTGTGTGTGTGTGTGTGTGTGTGTGTGTGTGTGTGTGTGTTTGTGTGTGTGCGTGTATGGGGTTTACGGGAGTAATCTCATCACATTTCAATATCCATTATCTGTTTCTTAAGACCACTAAAAGTTTTGGCATTCACAATTTCCTCACTAAGCTCGTTCTATTTGTTCATAATTCAAGATAAAATCTAAACTTATTTCTATCTCCTGTTCAATTTCCTTTCTTTAATTTCCTGTTTCTTTGTATTGCATTTATCTGAAGTAAAAAAGAATTCTCTGTTCACGTTCTCTATACCACTTACCATTCTGTAGTCACATATCTTAATCTCTCCTCTCACTCCTCTCTTCAAGGGTAGAAATTTCCAATGATTTCATTCTTTCTTCTTAAATCAAATTCAGGAACCATCTACGTAACAACTCTGTACTTTTTTCAATTCTGTGATGTTCCTCCTTTTTTTATTTTTTATTTTTTTATTTCTTTTATTTTTATTTTTTACGAGGAGACTACATGATTGCTGCATATTCCAATCTTCGTGTGTGTGTGTGTGTGTGTGTGTGTGTGTGTGTGTGTGTGTGTGTGTGTGTGTGTGTGTGTGCGTGTATGTGTGTGTGTGTGTGTTTTCACCTTGGGATTCAGTATCCATAGATTTGCCCAAAGTACCAAAGTCTTTTCGTTTGTGTTAATAGTTCCTCTCTATTCTTTGTCTTTTTCCCTCTCAGAGACAAGACAGCCCGTTCCGTCTCTAGAGACGTAATCGATCACGTAATCTGACCTTACGGTGCTCCTCACATTCTGCTCTCTGATAATAGCACAGAGTTCAATGATTTGCTCTTACAATGAATTTGCCAAGAATTTCATATCAAGAGGTGTAACATCGTTTCTCATTCACCCACTTCAAACGGAAAAGTTGAACGATGTAATAAGCGTATCCTGGATGTCTATGTCATATCATGGATTCACAATCATCTTGGGATGAACTAGTCCCTCAGGTAGCTTGTTCTCTCAACTCTACCATTCACTCCACTATCAAGCAGTCTCCTCGTTTCTTCTTGTTCGGCCACGATAAATGTTTGCTTCACGAGTTACTGCTTAGCACTCCTCGGCCAGTATCATATATAACTTCGATGACTACGTGAAATATAGGTTACACGTGTTGCAGACCTCGCATCGCATCATCCATGATCGCATAGCTGCATCACAGCAAGAAATGTTGCCGAAAAAAAATCTTCGTGCCTCTGCCTCCACTCTATCATGTGATATTTAATTTCATCAACAGCACGATCGCCATTCAAAATTAGATCCAATTTTCTATGGTCCACATCGCATCCTTGAAAAGTTCAAGGGCACAAATTCAAGATATTAGATGTAAGAAGCTTTGTTGAGCGTCTTTCCCATGAAGATCACCCCAAAAAAGGTTCACAGGAGCATTGATGAACTGCAGCTGCGTTCTCCTGTTTCATCTCCACACACACTCTTCTTACAGACAGAATCTTCATACTATATGTACAACCACGTATCATTCCGTCACATGGCTGTCATATGTTTCATGTCCTCATGTCATCTCATACCAAAATCTGAGGACGCATTTCATCAAGGAGGGAACCCTATATCAATCGTTAAAATCACATAATCTCTCCCTCTCTCTCTCTCTCTCTCTCTCTCTCTCTCTCTCTCTCTCTCTCTCTCTCTCTCTCTCTCTCTCTCTCTCTCTCTCTCTTTCCTTAATGCCCTTGGGAATCTGGCTTTCATCCTCAAGGGATAACACCTACACCACCTACAGTACCTCTTTCGCCATTCCTCTCTCTCCCATATAAACCCTCACCGCTACGTGCCACATACCCTCATTTTAGCTACTTCACTCAAGGTACATCACATTCGCAAACAGAACTCCATTCAAACTACATTCATCTCATTCACATTCAAGACTTCACTCAAGCTTCGCTCATATTCAAGCGATCATAAGAGCTGTCATGATATTCATCTCATCTTAGCCACATAAATAACTGTCTCGTCTGCTTGTGACTCTCTGTCTGTACAATACAAGAAATATATGTCCAGAATCAATCAAGTTATTTACTCAGTTACCCACGATCTGATAACTCTTCGAATACACCACGCACTTTACTCAGCCTGCCTGCTCCTGCTTAACACTACTAACACCAACAATAACAACAACTCCAACCTAACACAACTTGGTGTCATCCAAATACGCCAGGACAATAAATGATGCTACCTCCAATAAAAAAACAAACAACCCAACACCCCCCCCCCCCATATATATATATATATATATATATATATATATATATATATATACTATATATTATCTATATTATATTATATATATATATATATATATATATATATATATACCAAATAGAAAGGGGACTCGGTCAATACAGTTTTATTGCATGAGATGACAAGAAACTACTGGCCCTCCCCCTCAAAGTATTCCCCCTCGAAGTCGATGCACGTCTATAATCTCCTCTTCCACGCCTCGAAGCACCCCTCAAACTCCTCCTTCTTGATGCTTCTCAGGATTCTTGTCACGTGGTCTTTGACGTCAACCCCATCGAAATATTATCCCTTGAGGACATCCTTGATCTTTGGGAATAACAAGGAGTGGCACGGTGCTAAATCTGACGAGTATGGGGCATGTTCCAGGGTTATGACCTGTCTTTCGGCCAGAAACTTTCGGATGCTGAGGGTGCTGTGCGTGGGAGCAACGTCATGGTGCAGAATCCACCTCTTGTTCTCCCATGAGTCACACCTTGAGCGTCGGATCCGTGCAATCAGGTGGCTAAGCACTTCTTTGTAAAAGTTTTGGTTCACAGTTTGCCCTTGTGGCACGATTTCATAAAGCAATCCTTGACGGTCAAAGAAGGCAATGAGCATCACCTTTATCTTGGACTTTGACATGCGGCCTTCTTTTGTCTGGTAGACCCCGCTGTCTTCCATTGGAGGCTCTGCCTCTTTGTCTCAGGGTCATGCTGGATGACCCAGGTCGTGTCTCCAGTGGTGACATCGTTCAGCAACTCTGGGTACCCCTCCAGACGCTCCAAGACATCCCGGGACAAGTCCACACATCGAGTCTTCTCATCATCGGAGATCAATTTAGACACCATCTTCAAGCAGATAATCACCATGCCCAAATCCTCCGTCAGAATAATTTGTCGTCCTCAATCCCAGTTCCTCAGCCAGCATCCTCACTGTCATTCTACGGTCACTGTGCACCAGTTCATTCACATTCTGTATGTTTTCGTCATTTCTTGATGTTGTGGGGATGTCCAGGCTTCGGTTTATCCTCCACGTCATCACGTCCACTCTCAAAGTTTTTGTGCCACTCGTACACCCGTGTATGGAGATACACATCCTTTAGCATAGAAAGTGTTTCTGCTGCAGTTTACTTGGTTTAACAGAAAATTTTATTTTAATCCTTTGTTCGCGGCTCATGTTGAGACATGAGACACTGCATGGAAGTTAGAGACGCACCGGTGGAAAGGAAGACAATGTGCCAACTAAAGCAAGACTGCTTATATAGTGCTGAAATGCTTTGCATCACTATGATATAGTTTATCGGCATGTGGCTGCTGAGTCGTGTCGCCAGCAGCCAATGTCCCATTTCTTTTTGGTCATACCTCGTATATATATATATATATATATATATATATATATATATGATATATATATATATATATCTATATATATATATATATATATATCTATATAATGTGTGGTGTGTGTGTGTGTGTGTGTGTGTGTGTGTGTGTGTGTGTGTGTGTGTGTGTGAGAGGTGAACAGAATAGGGGTGAGAGGAAGAGGCAAGTCTTGTGCAGCGAGGCCGTGGGAGCAGGGGAAGCATGCAGTTAGCAAGATCAGAAAAGCCGTTAGCATGAAAATAGCGGCAAAAGAGAGCAAGAGAGGCAACATCGCGGTGATGAGAAAGAGGCTGAAGACAGTCAGTCAGAGGAGAGGAGTTGATAAGACGAAAAGCTTTTGATTCCACCCTGTTCAATAGAGCTGTATGAGTGGAGCCTCCCCAAACATGTGAAGCATACTCCATACATGGACGGATAAGGCCCCGGTATAGAGTTAGCAGTTGGGGAGGTGAGTAAAAGTGGCGGAGACGGCTCAGGTCACCCAGCTTCATAGAAGCTGTTTTAGCTAGAGAGGAGATGTGAAGTTTCCAGTTTAGATAATATGTAAAGGATAGACAGAGAATTTTCAATGTAGAAGAAGGGGTCAGTTGAGTGTCATTGAAGAAGTGTTGTGTCGAGTTGATAGGTGGAGGAATTGAGTTTTTGAGGCATTGAACAACACTAAGTTTGCTTTGCCTCAATCATAAATTTTAGAGAGATCAGAAGTTAGGGGTTCTGTGGCTTCCCTGCGTGAGGTGTATATTTCCTGAAGGGTTGGTCGTCTATGGAAAGACGTAAAAAAGTGCAAAGTGCTATCATCAGCATAGGAGTGGATAGGGCAAGAAGTTTGGTTTAGAAGATCATTGATGAATAATAGGAAGAGAGTGGGTGACAGGATAGAACCATGAGGAACACCACTATTAATCGATTTGGGGGGGAAGAACAGTGACCGCCTACCACAGCAGCAACAGAACAATCAGAAAGGAAACTTGAGATGAAGTTGCAGAGAGAAGGATAGAAGCCGTAGGAAGGTAGTTTGGAAATTAAAGCTTTGTGCCAGACTCTATCTATCTACTTCTATAGCCAGAGGAGTTAGGTGAGATATATACAGCACAAAAAAATTTAGATAGAGAGTGACTATGAAGTCGTTGAGGACATAGATGCAACATCTAACTTTGGAACGCAAAATGAAGAAGAGAAAGTACGAGGGAACGGAAAAGGGGCTATTGTCAGTTGCCTGATACACCTGTGTTTCAGTGAGGAAAAGATGAAGTTTAGTAGAGGGGAGGTGGTGTTCTACAGATTGAAAATTAAATCGAAGACCGCGAATGTTGCAGAAGTTGATAGAGAAAAATGTGAGGGGGGTGTCAAGACACTTAGGGTCGATACGAGAAGAGCAGTCCGACCTGGGGACATTTATGGTTCCCTCCCCAGAAGGAGACTCTGAGGTTGGTGTAGGAGTCGCCATATTATTTAGTTAAAATTTTGAGTCAAGCATATGTGTGTAACTAGGTGCATGTAATTTTGTGAGGAGGAAGAGATTGTCTTTAGAGGGCAGGTTGTGGCTACCCCCTTGTGTTATGAGACACAAAGGGAAACGTTCAGTGAGGTCACAGCTGGTTTTGATGAAAGCTCACAGCACCTTCCTGGCAGAAATGACCGTTTTGGAAGGTGTCTACTGCCTCTTCCTGTGTGTGTGTGTGTGTGTGTGTGTGTGTGTGTGTGTGTGTGTGTGTGTGTGTGTGTGTGTGTGTGTGTGTGTGTGTGTGTGTGTGTGTGTGTGTGTGTGTGTGTGTGTGTGTGTTTGTGCGTGTGTGTGTGTATACATATGCAAGAAAGAATAATGAAGAAAATATCGTCCGTAAAAAGGTCAAGCCAACAAACCCGGATTAGCAAATCAGTCTCTGCATTTATTACAAAAACAAGAAAACAAGCCAATTCCTGCTAAAAAAAACAGCCCTGAGCAGAAACATATATGTCATATATGACAAGTTCACCTACAAAAGAAGAAACTTTGCATTCCTCAACCCCTCATACATCAGCATGACGACTACTAAGTTATCTCGACGCCTGACTTTCCACCTTGCACCTGGAGCACCCCCCCCAAAAAAAAAAAAACAACTACGAGAAGCATTCGATACGACGCTAACGCTAAGAAGTATGATTGAAGAAGATACAGAAATTTTGAACTCATGCGCGAAGGGAGAATAACTACTCGCTATCGAAGCAGATACTCAGGCTGAAATCCGGATCTAGCCTAAAATGACCAGCTACGGAGAGGTCATAAACCTGCTTACAAAGGAGAATAGGACTCTCGTTAGAAAAAAAAAGAGAGAATATCCACAAGAAAATATTGAATGCTGAATTAGCTATGCATATATATATATATATATATATATATATATATATATATATATATATATATATATATATATATATATATATATATATATATATATATATATATATATATATACGCATGCCTCCCCTGCTCCCGCGGCCTCGCTCCACAAGACTTGCCTATTCCTCTCACCCCTATTCTGTCCACCTTTTTAATGCAAGAGTTAATCAGTATTCTCAGTCTTTCATTCCTTTCTCTGGTTAACTCTAGAACACTTCTGTATTTCCATCTGCCTATGACTTGAACTCTTTCACAAGGGAGGGAGACCTTGTGAAGGAAGTCGTCGAGCTGAAACTAGCAGTTACAGCGCCGGGCAGCACTATCAACAAAAGATTTGACGACCTACAAGGCCAAGTAACAACACAGGCAGAAATAATTGTTAGACAACAAAGGTACCTGGAAATATTAAATAGAAAGGGACGAGAGAAGAACTTAGTCGTGACCGGAGTTGCAGACGAAAATGAAGCAATGGACGGGACAACATGTGACAAGGAAAAGCTTAACAAGATATGAGCAAAAAGGGATGCTGGAGAAGCGATAAGAAAACACTGCAGGCTTGGAGCGCATACAGGTGATAAATGGCGACCCACCCTCGTGGGAGCAAGAGACAAAATCCTGGATAAAGCCGCACGACTGAAGCAATCTGGATACCTGTTTAGCTGCATTTTCATAAAGAAAGACGTTCATCCCAGCATCAGGGCGGAATGGAGAAGGCTGCTCGAAGCGGAGAAACGAGAGAGAGAGAGTGTCCTGAGGATGCTGGGTGTGATTAACTTAGACCCGTGGGAAAGGAAACTGCTCCGAGACAACGTAGTGATTGACGAATGGCAGCAGTTTTATTTTTAATACGACCACAGCATATAGAAAAAATAAAGATCATGTCATAGAATGTGAAAAAAGTTAGTTCAGAACTAAGTTGGAAAGAAGTGACGTTCAAAGCACATTAATGGAATATGATGTAATAAGCCTGAATGAGGCGAAAACGCTACTTGCAATGTCCTTCCCTGGATATGTTACTTAGACGTGATGCAAAAAATGTCAGCTGAGCGTGATGAAATAGCGCTGTTAGTTAAGGATTTTTTTCTAAATATGTAGCAAGTGTTGACACGAGCGTGAAACATCAAGTAATGGATTCAGTTTTCCTTTGTACCCAAGTGCCTGTTTGGTTTTTGTTATATACCACCACCTGATTCAGAGTATAAGTCTCATGACTCGTTAGCTGCCATCCAAGAAAAGATTAAGACCACTGAATGCCAGGAAGTGCTTATAACTGGTGATTTGAATGTGAGATTTGGTTCAAAAGTTCGAGACCTGTTGAAGAACGTAGAGGTACCGAATAGAGACTATCTTTCATATCAAGCTCTGATAGATAACGTGCGAGTTCCAATGGAGAATGCATCTATTTTACTGAATATATGTAAAGATGCTAATATGGTAGCTCCTAATAACATAAAGACACAAACAAAGCACTTTGTGAGCAATAAGACCTATAGGAAGGGTAACGAGTGGAGTTCGTCTGTTTCGAGACGGGTGACTGAATTCTCAGTGCTTCGAAGAGACTCGTTTCCATCTGATCACTCACCCATCATTGCCATTACTATGCCAATGCCTAGCACAGACACTGAGTGTCTAAAATATTCGTGCATAAGACCTAGGTAACCATGCTGTATTATGTCATGTCAATAAAAGCAATAGACATATCATAGAACCTCAAAAATGGAATTCTGTTGAAAAGGAAGTGTTCATAAGTAAACTAAATACATTTGAATTACCTACAGTAATAGACAACATAGATGACACCATTAACACTGTTTTTGACACTGTATAAAAATATAGGTGAGAACAAGGGAGATTAATTAGTGACAGATATTTCTAGCTTACGGAGATGGGAAAGATTGTTGAAAACAAAGATGATTTAAAATTATGGAGTGCTATTAACTGGAAGGGAGAATACTGCAGTGATTCTACTAAGAGTAATTTGTCTCCCTCTGACTATTATGAGTATAATTTCAACTTACGTACATAATATGCCAAGCCTTACTGAATACAACATAAAGTCAGAGGTTTATATACCTGTTTTAGATTTTCCTATTTCAAGAATTATGTCAAATTATTAAAGCTTGATAAAGGTTGTCGACCAGATGGTCTTCTCCCTTCGGTATTTAGGATCTTGCCAGCTGAGTGGATGGTCTTTATATCAAGCATCTTTAATACCATATTCTTACAAGGTACTTATCCACTCCAATGGTCAAAAGCTAAATTAGTTACAATTTTTAAGAAAAGTGATGGAAGTGATGTAAAAAATTTTGCCAAGCTGTATGATATGATTTTATATTTTCGATTAAAGGAATGGTTTTCACTCTGCAGGGAACAAGCTAGTGGACAAGAGAAGAGGTATGAAAATTAACCAACTTAAGCCAAATTTTTCGTCATAGGAGGGAAGAAAGGAGATTCAGAGCCGTTGGTGATGAATGGGTTGACTGTAGAACACAGCCAGACGTATGTGGTGTACCTGGGTTCGGTATTCACCAGTGATGGTTCTATATCTTCCGCCGCCATCGCTCATGCCAGTGCCAAAATATCACATGCTCAAAAATTTGTTTCCTTTATAAGTACAACAATAATGTGCCTTCTGTGGTGAAAAGGCTTGTTTTCAATGCCACTCTTTTGTCAACATTTTTATATGGTTGTAAGTCTTGGATTGGAGCCGATGTTAAACCTATGATAAAGTTATGTAACTGGTGTCTGGAAAGGTTATTAGGAGTGAGAAAGTCTGCTTGTAATGACGTGATATATGTTGACTCTGGCTACCCTCCTTCGCAAGATTTCATTAAATACAGACAACATAAATTTTTCTATACTATGTGGCAGGAGAGAAGAGGTTATAATGTTGATACATTAATATTTGTTATGAATCTAATGACGAACTCACAAACCTGTACAGGTAATGCCATTAGAACTTTTGTGACTGAGAATGTGATCCCGTAAGTGAAATGCTAAGTACTAAAGGTCAGTAATGCATTGAGACAAAGCCAGTCTTCGAGAAGGATGACTTACCAGTTAATTAACTCTGATATGACTGTACACCATATTTACAGAGAAAGACATGTGATTGATGAATTACTAAGATTGGTCTTCACAAAGATGCGTGTCAGTGGTCACAACCTAGCGTATGAGGCGGACAGGTGGAACCGCCGTGGGAGGGGCCGGCTGCCTCGTGAAGAACGTGTATGTCCATGTGGCGATGTAGTACAAACTGAGCAGCATGTCATCGAACAGTGTCTGCTTACGCAACACATCAGGGAACTATACCAGTTCTCTTCAATGACAGAATTATTTTCTGAATGATTGTGTCAGAAACTGTATGCAAAATAACACACGAGATTCTTAATGTATTCAAGGAATAAATATATAGATTGTTAGATTTAACAAGCAAATTATGGCTGGATTCATACCTCAGAAGTAGCATGTGGACTGCAGTTGTGAACATTTAGTAAATTGGTATTTGGGTATAATTATACCATGTAAGATTCTCTAATGTAATGTATAATCATGTGTGCTGTGGTCATAAACTATCTATCTATCTATTTATCTATCTATGTGTGTGTGTGTGTGTGTGTGTGTGTGTGTGTGTGTGTGTGTGGTTTTGTGTTTGTACGAGAATGTGGGAGTGGAGAATATTGGTTTTTTGTTGAACGAGACATTGGAATTTGTGTTTGTGTGTGTGTGTGTGTGTGTGTGTGTGTGTGTGTGTGTGTGTGTGTGTGTGTGTGTGTGTGTGTGTGTGTGTGTGTGTGTGTGTGTGTGTGTGTGCGTGCGTGCTTGCATGTGTATTTTGCTATTCATAGTCACAATGGATTTCCTGAGTGCAGTGAGAGTAACAGACCGTGTGACAGATGATGATGATGATGATGATGATGATGATGATGATGATGATGATGATGACAGTCGGCGAGGCAGGAAGGCACAAGTGTAGTTAAGAAATAGCAAGTCCACCAATGCATGGACGAATGTGACCTTGTATAGAGTATACGGACTGAAACAAAGAATTTTGTCGTATCATTCTTGAATATCACCTAGATCTTAGAGCAGTGACGTTACAGTTCATCGAAGGTCGATATGTGATGAATTAACAGATCTTTAACTATCTTTAAATTTATGTCTTTCTTCTAAAAACCTTTAATAGACTCTAACACCACTGCTGTAAATGTCCCTTTTTGGAATGATGAGCTTTTGTGGCGTGTTCTCTCCATAATGTTGGGGTGTGTGTTTTGGTGTGTTGCAGGTCTGATACAGTACGTACTCCACGCACTAGTAACACTAACACCTCAAGTTGCTCCAACATAGACGTTCATTCCTTACAGCTAACAGACCTACAACTCAACTAAGCTTTTCAAATACTCTCTATACTGCAAAGGAGCTACCGTTTAGACTAGTCCAGTGCTCACCAGTACAGTGTGTGGCTGTGTTGCATAGAGACAAGCAAGGCAAGCTACTCACCGTGGTTAGGGAGGCCAGCACCTGAGGGGTCACATTGGGGCTCTGCCAAGCCTCCTGTAGCAGTGTAGCAGACAGCGAGGTGCCACTCGCCAGCAGCAGGCTGACGATTCGTGAACGATCATTGGTGACAGCCAGTCTGAGGGGAGAGTAGTCACTCAGGGATTCTAGGGGGGCACCCCTACACAAGAGGCTGGACACCTCCTGCACGTTGTCCCCTTGAGTGATTGTTAACAGCAGCTCCTTGTGCAACTGATCGGGGGCAGCGCCGTCCCGCTGGAGATAGAGAAGGGAACCCATGAGCCGATATCATTGCAGGGACAAGTTTATTTATCTGATATAATATGACACAGTAATACATTATTGTAGTGCTGGCTAGCTGGCACAGTATTCCGTATTCACACTGTTCTCTTCAAGTTTGTTTATGTGGGCACTGATACGGCCGTAACAACTCTTTCACTCAACTACCACTACTAGCACCGACTCCATGGCTTTGTGGAGCACCGACACGCTTCACTCGAGCCGAAACACTGCTCACTGGTTCGGAGCAAGTGTCAGAAGTTGGAAAACGAGCTTCGACCGAGGATACATATATACCTCAGGGTCAAGGACCAAACCAGTTGGCTAAGGAAATCGGCTAAGGCCCTTTCCACTGTGATCACGTCTTCTTGGATTACCACTGTATCACCATTATACCACAAGGATGAGTATCGCACCCCTTTAGTTTTCCCACGCATGCCTCAGGATAGGTAGGAATATTTTTGTGCATTTATATGTGTGGTTTTCTGTGTGGTTTTCGGTGTATGTATTTTCCCGTTCTTTATGTTCATATTTTGCTTTGGATTGTTTAATAATTATAGTAATTGTTAAGTTACTTTTCATATTATTCCCCTCAACCTGCACTAAGTTTTTTTTATTTGTTAACGTTACACTCACACGGTATTTAACTCACAGTAACGTAAATTGGCGACCGTAACAGGATTTTCCAAAGCATATTTCCCTTAAGTGATCATTATTTCAATCAGTGTTCCTGTCTATATTAACATTTTTTTTCGGTGCTTTTCATGTGCTCTCTCGTGTGTATAATGTGGATTTTTTTGTGACTATACGAAGTGTGATTTAAATTTACCTGTGTCGAATATCTATTGCTGCACTTGTGATTAAATATGCTTTAGCAATAACACACTGGTATTATACTTAATAGTTCAGGAAAGTGTTAAATTAGTTCGTGGGTTATCATAATTATCATAATTTGGATATCTTTAGGCAGGAGGTGTCATAAGCGATATTCTCGAAAGGGAGGTCTGTTGAACCACCTTTATTATTTTTCTAAGCGGATCATTCTCTCATTAATTAGTGATGACAAATTAACTGATCTCGTGTTCATCCGCCTCTATTTTCTCAAGTATCCCGCACAATTCACTCTTATCAAGTCTCATAAATTAGAGTAATCCGGGTCTTAGTTAATGCCGTAATCCTCTAGTTTATCTCTCATTCAGTGATTGTACTCGTAGGTTATTATTTAAGTTTAATTTTGGGGACTTTCCAAGCTTTGCCACAATTATCTCGCTGCCTTATTCTCACTTGAGTAATTACCTTACCTTTATAAACTTTAATATTCTTTTTGTTATAATTTTCTTTGTGCTCACCTTAATTTTGTTAGCATGGCTTCAGCTTCATTTAATGTCCATAACTTTTGTAATGCTCCCTCTCTATAGAACAACTTACAGCTCGTAATCTTAGGAAAGAAGATCGGAACGCCATTGCTAAACATTTTGAAGTGCCATTTACCACCCAGATGACTAAGGAGGTACTTAAGAACGTGGTAATTGAGTGCCTAGTAAATAGCAATGTCTTAGACGAGGAAGCAATTGAACAGCTTACCCCGATGTCTGCCTCCAGAGTAGCCAAAGCTCGTAGGTCCCTGAGTGATAGCGACGGTAATTCTAACAGCCAGCTATAGTTAGAAAGGCTTAAGATAGAATACCAGTTAAAGATGCAGGAGATGCAGTTACAGAGAGAAAAGGAGGAAAGGGAATTACGAAGAGAAAAGGTGGAAAGGGAGATGCAGAAGATGCAGTTATAGGCTCAGAGAGAAAAGGAGGAAAGGGAGATGCAGTTACAGAGAGAAAAGGAGGAAAGAGAATTCAAATTACAAATGCAAAGGAAAGAGAGGGAATTCAGGATTCACGAGTTAAATGTAAATAATGATTCAAAGTTCAGGCAGGAAGAGTTAGACTTGAAGAAAAAATTGTCGGCTTTTAGTCCTGCTGCAGCTGCTTCTCGCTTAGTCCCCACTTTTGATGAATCGGATGTTGACGGGTCCTTTAAAGCTTTTGAAAGGGTAGCGAAACTTAATGAGTGGCCTGAAGATCAGTGGGTGTCCCTCCTTGTTCCCAAACTAGCGGGTAAAGCCTTTAGTGTACAACAACTTAGGTGGTCAGGACAGTTATGCTGAGATCAAAAGTACTATTCTAGATGCCTACTCTATAACACTTGATGGGTACCGACAACAATTCAGGAACTACACATAACCAGAATTGTATACTTTCGTGGAATTTGCCAGTGAGAAATTGACACAACCTAAGAAATGGCTCGAGGCAACGGAAACTACCACCTTTTCTGAACTATTAAATTTATTTGTTATAGAGGAATGGAAGAATAAGTTGCCATTTAATATCTTGAGACATGTGGAGGAACGAGGAGGAGTGTGAACTCATGCAGGCTGCCAAGGTGGCTGATACCTTTGCCTTGTTAATGGGATCTCTTGGTAGTCGGGGTCGTGGTTCACAGTACCCTCTTAGGTCTAATCCTGGGGAAGGTTTTGGAGGCGTGGGTGGTAGGCCGACCAGATTTTCTCCAAATATCAATTATTGTTCATACCGTAAGAAGCCTGGTCATACAATATAAACCTGCAGACATCCTAATTGTAAATCTTCTCAAGTCAAAATCCATTTGTGCCTCCCAAATCCAACTTTGGACCTAAAAAGCCAGTGGCCACCGCTAATGTTCATGATTCTTCCCTAAAAGTTTTCCAACCTTACACCTTTTCAGGAAAAGTTTCCGTGATTGGTAGTGAAGGCAGGGCATATCTCATCCAAATTTTGCGAGACACTGGCGCTGCACAAAACCATCCTAAGTATAGACGTAATTCCCAACATAACATGTGCTTATACTGATGAGAAAGTACTCCTTTATGATCCTTCATCTCATCCTTCCTACCCTTTGGCTAACATTCGTCTCCAGTGTCCTCTTATCAACGATAAAGTCCCAGTAGCCATAAAACCTGGAAAAATTACCAGTACTAGATTTCCAGCTAGGTTAATGACCTAGCTGGAAATCTAGTAATACGAAATTTAACAGTTGTGGAATCTTCCCTTGATGAAAGTCCGACTAAGACCTTAGATTTAACCACCCCCCATTTGTTTCCCTCTTGTGCTATCACCAGGTATCAGAAAGACAACAATAAAAATTCTCCTTTTGCCCCAACTACAGTTCTTCCTTCTGAAGGACTATATGATAATATAATTTCAAAAGATAACTTAATTCTGGCTCGACAACAGGATGTCTCCAAATTTGTAAAAACGTGTCATGTAAGTCAGCTAGTAGAAAAACCAAATGACAATATTGTCCCAGCTCCTCTTAAGCCCATTCCGGTAGTCACTGAACCTTTCGAAAAAATTGTAATTGATTGTGTGAGTCCTTTATCTAAAACCAAAAAGGGCAATCAGTATTTGCTCACCATCATGGACACCACCACCCGATATCCTGAAGCTTACCCCCTTAAAAACATCTCTTCAAAAAATGTAATAAAATGGCTCCTCCACCTGTTCACCTCTGTAGGCATCCCCAAGGCTATTCAATCGGATAAAGGCAGCAATTTTACCAGCCATTTCTTCCAACAGATAGTTGAAGAGTTAAATATCGAATACGTGACCTCATCGCCTTACCACCCACAATCCCAAGGATGTCTGGAGAGATTCCATCAGACTTTCAAAACTATTCTTAAGAAATATTGTTTGCATACCCCTGACCGCAAAAAGGATTTTCAATTAGTCCATACACATCTTATAAAATCTTATCTCTCCAGAGAACCAGAGGAAGACTCCATAATCAATGTGCGACATGTTGCTCATGTCAATGTCAAAGGAGAGGAGTTGGGTAACTGATGCACCTGATGGTAACAGTCGTTTCTGCACTGACTTTAGAAAATTAAAACTAACCGTTCCTGACTCCTATCCTCTGCCTCTTATTGACGATTTATTAGATAGCATAGGACAGCCCCCTTATGTAACCGCTATCGACCTCCTCAAAGGATACTACCAGATTCCTCTATTGGAACAAGCTAAATCCCTCTCAGCCTTCATCACGCCCTTTTGATTATACCAGTATACAGTGATGCCCTGTGGACTCTCTAACGCTCCAGCCATCTTCCAGAGAGCCATCAACTACATAATTCAAAACCTGGAAGGAACATCGGCATATCTGGATGACTAGGTAATAACTTCAGAGTTCCCTGAGCCTCTGTACCAAATACTCCGGCAAGATGTGGTGCGTGGCTGTTGTAGTGGCTGTGGTGATGGCGGTGACGGAAAGCTAGGTCATCACCTATAAAGTCAACGACAATGCCCAGCCCGCGGTGGTGGTACAGGTGCCCTCCTCTCAAGCCCTCACCCTGTCTTTCGTGAGCGCCGGTCCTGCCGGTGCTGGAATTGTTACAGCCGTAACAACCAACACCCTTTCCCCCACTCAACTGCCACTACTAGCACCGACTTCATGGCTTTGTGGAACACCGACACACCTCACTCAAGCCGAAACACTGCTCACTGGTTCGGAGCAAGTGTCAGAAGTTGGAAAGCGAGCTTCGACCGAGAATACATATATACCTCAGTCGGCTAAGGCCCTCTTCACTGTGATCACGTCTTCTTGGATTACCACTGGATCACCATTATACCACGAGGATGAGTATCGCACCCCATACTGCGTATGTATGCAGTACATACGCACCCCCACACCCATACTGCGTTTTCCTTTTACCGACCTCTCCAAGGAATTGTTCTGGTATGTCTTTACCTTGGATCCTCCCTTTTTTCATGATAAGTGAAGTATAATTCATGTTTTCGGTGATTCACGGATCCCGATTTGTGACGGTGTGTTTTTTTCCTGACACTACAGTGGAAATGGCGGGCACCGACTCCGATTCCCGCCGGAGTTCCTCCCACTCCAGTAACAAACGCTCCAAGCCGGATACGGAACGCCATAGGGAAGAACATAAGGGGAGGAAGGATTGCCAACAGGTGGATAGTGATCCACAGCCTGGGTGCGCTTCTCAGTCGTCACTTGTTGCCGCGGACCCTCCGCCCCCGCCGGGCCCACCCCAGGATGTAAACAGTGCCGCCGCACCTCAGTCCCCTGACTTCAGCCAGTTAACTGCACTGTTAAGTACTGTGATCGAGAAGCTAGATACCAGTGCGCAGGCCAGTGCGTCGCAGCAGAGCTTCCCAGGCTTCAGTGGTGCCCATGCGCTATCTTTGTCAGAGGAAGAGGACGGGGAGCTTACCCCAGCCCAGTACGTGTCAGACCCCCTGGATGACTTAGACACCTTGGGGCAAAGCCCGGCGCTTTCTACCCCCCAGGTTGATGAGGACGATGCCTTCTCGAAGGCTCTTGGAGAACTCTCTACCCATTTTCATGGGGAATAGGAAAAGGGCGAACCTTTGTCAGAACGGCTCGCTTCCATCCTGAATGACAGTTTGAGACGCCACCCATCCTCGGAAGCCATAAAACTGACATGTAGCAAAATTCAACTTCCTAACAATGTGCCGAACTTGTGTGTTCCTTCCACGAACTCTGCCATCACCAAAGCCTTGAGCACTGGTGGAAAGCTCCTTGACACCCGGCTGTTTCACACTAATGGTTTGCTTTCTAAGGCACTAGTCCCCTTGGCACAATGTGTAAGTGATATTGGGGAGAAGGCAGGGAAGGCCCTCGGCCACTACTTGGAGGGATTTAACAACAGCATTCGGCTGTTGGTATCTGCCATAAATTTCCTCAACCACATGAGAAAGGAAGTTGCCAGACTGTATGTCCATGACTCTGCCTTCACAGACCTTTGCAAATGGGACTGTGAAGTAGGAACTGATGCCTTGTTTCCCTTCGATGTCGCGAAGAAATGCGACGAAATTCACAAGACAAAGCGGTTGGGGCGACCATAAACCAAGAGGATCCAGGTGGTTCCTGCAAAGTAGGCAGCCAGCCAGCCGGCAGCAGGAGGTCCTTTTTTCAAAGGGCAGATTCAAGGAGTTCGAGGCCTTTTTTAGGGCAACCAGCATCCCAGGGGTGGGGGATGCGTCGCCGAACCTCCCAGTAAGGCCAGCCCAGGTGAGCAATCTGAATGTTTGCCTACTTAACACCACTGACAATTTTGTAGCCGGTAAGGTTCATGCATGTAGCAAACAGTGGAAAATGTTATCAAAGGAAAAATGGATTCATCATGCGGTGCAGGGTTCCATCCTAGTTTTTGATAGTCTGCCTGTCCAGAATGCCCTACCAAGGCCCTTAAACTTGTCTGTGGCTGATTCAATGGCCTTAGACAATGCCATAGTTGGGTTCTTAAAACAAGGAATAGTGGAAAGGTCTATTATCTTTGGGGGACGAGGCTTCTTTTCAAATATTTTTCCTGTTATTAAGCCTGATGGTACTGCCAGGGTTATTCTCAACTTAAAAGACTTCAATGAATATATCACTTATGTCCACTTTAAGATGGAGTCTATTTCTGATGTGATTAATTTAGAACAGCATAATTGTTATTTTATGGCTGTTGATTTCAAAGATGCTTATTTCTCAGTTTATGTAAAACCAGATGACAGGAAGTGGCTCAAGTTTATGTGGAAAGGGGAACCCTTCTATTTTACATGTGTCCCCCAGGGTCTTACATCTGCACCTAGGATTTTCACGAAGTTGCTCAAACATGTTCCTTCTCATTTGCGGAAACTTGGGATTGCAATTTTGTGCTACATTGATGACTATCTTTGTTGTTTCTTCAATAGCAGAGTTGTGCAATAATGAGACATATGCACTGCAGCTGTTTGATGCCTTGGGACTGACAATAAATGTTCAAAAGTCAGTTTTAATCCCTTCTCAGGAAATTGAGTTTCTTGGCATAGTTTTAAATTCTGTTTCTATGACTGCCACATTGCCTAGTCGCAGAAGAGAGCGCATCAAACAACAGGGTCAGTTCCTGTTACATGACAACATTACCTTGCGGGATCTAGCCTCTTTTGTTGGTCTTACTGTGGCTTCTGCTCCAGCAGTACCATTGACCTCTATCTGGTACAAATATCTCGAGATCATTCGAAATAAGGAGTTAGTTTACAACCATGGATATTATGATGTGCCAGTTTCCCTGGATGACCATGCAAAAGATCTCATCAGGTGGTGGATCCATCACATTGATTTTCAATCTAATTCTTTGCTCACTAGTCCCCCTCATCTGGAACTGTATAATGACGCCTCTCTGACTGGTTGGGGGGCAGTATTTGGGAATTCTAAGACGGGAGGTCATTAGGCTGCTGACGAACGACTTCACATTAATTATTTAGAATTGAAGGCTTTTTTCCTGGGTTTTTAATCATTTTGTGGTAAGTGTGTGGATACGTACATTCGGATTCGCTCTGATAATACTGTACTGGAGGGGCTGGGAGAGAAACAACCTTGGTCGCTTGCTTCCTTTACTGTCCCAGCCACAACTCACCGATCCCTTCATCAGATCGGCCTGAAGCTCCGAAACACAAAACCACCACCACAAACAATCCTTAACACAAAACAAGCCCAACCGCAGTCACACATTACATATATGAATTACATCACACTCCCCCCTGATCCTAAATTAGATCATTATATTGAAATGGTCTTGCTGGTCGGCGCTCCCGTGAGCCCCGACGAGCCAATGGTCGTCCTGGCCCCCCGTCATCAGATTGTTGGTCGTCACTCTCCTCTGGCTCTCTCCAAGGAACTTGGATGACAATCGGCAGCTCGTCGTCCTCTGCCGACACGCTTTGCTTGTCCATAGCCAATGGTTTCTGTGCGGGGAGAGGTGGTGGAGTGGCCGCCACTCTTAGATCACGGACGTGACGGGGCATGCCATCTACCTCCACATTCTGATCCGACACCACCTTGGTTACCGTGCCTAATAGACTCTTCACGTTGCAGCGCCTGCTGGGGTGTCTTATCCACACACGATCCCCAACGTTATAATGGTTTTGGCGGACTGGTAATTGAAGCTCCTCCTTCACTGTATCGATGTCGAGCAACCTGACTTTACATCGAAATAGCTGGTTGGCAGGGGCGGAGTCAGCATCATTCCCTTTCGGCATGGTGTTGTAGCGGTATGCTGCCTCGGTCACTGAACAATTCTTCCGTGCTTGTATAGTCTTCACAGTTCTGTGACATCGCTCAGATATTCCATTTCCAGAAGGAACATTAGCATAGCGATATTTAACTACCATACCCCAGCGCCTGGCGAAAGCACAAAAAATGCTACTGCGGAAACTAGTTGCATTATCAGTTAGAAGCTCCTCAGGTGCTCCCCGTTCGAAGAATACAGACTCCAGCTGTTGAAGAACACTGGCAGTGTCTTGTCGACGAATTTTCCTCCAGATGGTGTAACGTGCAGGGCCACAATCGATGAGGGTTAAGTAATGTTCGTTCTTAACATGGCATATATCCATGCTGAGTCTCTTCCAGGTTTCAGAAACCCCCAGCTTCCCCTTTTTCCATCTCTCTGGCGCCGGGTCGGAAGACTGGCACTGTTGACATGCATGAACGACACTCTGCACCTGCCGTCATTGAACAGCTGGGCGCACTTGCCTGCAGAAGTACAAAGTGCGCCGGATGCCTGGATGCCCGGCGGCTTCATGTACTTTTGCGATGTCATCTTCAGAGATTACCGTCACCGCTCCACATGGCAGTGGCTCAGTCTCACGACAAAGCCATCTTTTCGGTACTCTGGTGAGAATATCTGCTTTGTTTTCAGCAGATGGCACCAACTTCACATTCAGGTCCAGACGGTACTCCTCAACTATGGTTTTCACAGTTTCCAGTCTCCTTCGAATTAACATTTCTGCCGCGGCTTTTGTCTTCACGCGTGCTTTCCCCGACAAAGTATCCGTGATCCAATGGTACACCGTCTGTGAATCGGTCATTAAGGTGAGCTTCTTCATTTTCCAAGAAACGGCAAGGTTAATACCTTTGACGACAGCATCCAACTCGGAGAGATTAATGTGGGAGCAGTCATCCTTCCGCAGCCAACACCCGTCTTCTATTATGTCGTCATTTACCTCTATGGCGGCACCCATTGCCAAAGAACTAGCATCTACCCACACAGTGGCTTCGTCTCTTGCCACATCCCATCGTCCACGAGCTGGATCACACTCCCCCACTCTCATCAGTGTCTCGGCAAGCATGGAATGCAAACTGGGGTCGGCAACTTCATCGTCCCACGAAGTCGTGGTGGCGTTGGCGCGTCTTTTCATGTAAGACGCCACCACCCTTAGCCACCCACATACTGGCAGATGACTCGTCAGTTGTCCGCAGATTGAGAAAACAGCACGTCTTGTCAGCTTGTTCGGCATTTCACTCGCCACGTTGTCACGCTTCCATCGCAGGACACTGTGCTCTCCCCAGACTCTGTTGCCGAGCACACGGGAGCCATCAGACACCCGCTCAGCCAGTTTGCTGGTCAGGCCGTAGCGTCATAGATGAGCCTCAACCTCGACTGCTGACGCAATACCTTCGTCCACCAAAATGTCATCCAAGTATGGCGAGGTGGCTTATTCAATTCTCTCGTTCCAGCTGAGAATAGTGCCAAGGACCTTTTTCAGAATGAGCTGTGCTATGTTTAATCCGAAGCCCATTCTTGTCAAACAGTACCTTTGTCCCCGGAATACTACTGTCTGACACGACCACAGCTAGGGGTGAACATGAATCTACAGGTACGCTTTACGTAGATCCATGAGAGCAACCTTCTGACCGCGTCTGCGCCACTCTCTGAGTTTCTCCACGCAAACATCCGCCTCGGCTGTATGTGCGTCAACATATGAATTCAACTCTCGAAAGTCCAACACAGGGTGCACCTTTTTCTTATTCTGTTGCACCACAGCCATCAGAGGAATAGTCCCTTTTACTGGTCCGTGAACTCTCTCATTGTACGGTACCAACCAGCCGTCCTGTATCCACTGACACAACTCGTTTTCATACTCTTGTCGAGCCACACGAGGTATCGAGTACTCCGAGACACTGTTCTGTAGCCACGGTGGACCCTCGTTTCCGCGCCACTTCCACGACACAATCTACTTGTTAGCTTGCCCATCATAAACCACTCTAAAGTCCTTCTCGTTAATGGTAACTGTTTCTGTAGTCACTGCAGCGGCCGAAGCCTTACAGTCCTCGATACCGAACCGTACACTTCTAGACGGGCTAACAGTCACAGTCAGGGCCCTTACACAGTTCATACCCAAAATAAACTCATAATTAAGAGGTTTAAAGGGCACCACAAGCGCACTCACAGACACAGACCCACCTGAATGCAACTGAATCTTTACCTCACTTGTCCCTAAGCACTTATAGCGCTCTCCGCTCACTTTTGTCACGCTGACGTTCTCTCTTATCCAACGAGAACACAAAGAAGCATGCACAATACACTTTGTACACCCTGTATCAATTAGGGCGTCGCAGTTCACGCCATTCACCAATAGCTGCATCTCTGGTAGCGCGCCATTTACTGATAATCCGGAGAAGGGGCTGGCGCTGGTGCCCGGGCATGAAGCGGCGAAGTGTCCTGGTTGCCCACATCCATAACAGCGCGCGTTACCACGCCCTCCTCTGCGCCAGCCACGCCGCACCGTACAGGAACGAGCAAAATGATTGGGCTGATTGTAAGCCCGACACAGGACGCCAGCAGTTGTCGATGCTGCTCGGTGTTGATGGCAGACTGAAGCAGCACCCGCGCCTACATTCTCTTCCGCCAGGACGGCATGAGCGCGGGTCACAATTTGATGGATGTCCAGTTCTTCGAGTCGCGAGCCGGCCCTCAGGACGTGGCGAGCGGAGTCAGGGAGGCCAGCTACAAAAGCACAACTCAGTCCAGCTTCTGGTATGCCTCCAAACAGCTCAGCAAGGCGGCGCAGGTCTGCCAAGTAGACGTTGACTGACTCGCTGTCTCGCAGTTTCCGGCCAACAAACTGTTCGTAGGCGATGAACTTGTCCACCGGAAAGGCCGAAGTGAGGGCAGCTTTTATCTTGTCGAAGCTCCCTTTGTCTGCACTGCTGAGCTGCTGATATACAGAAAACGCCCCACCGGTGAGGCGAAGCGACACCACGTCCCCCAACTTGGTCACTCCTCGCAGCCGGCACACCAACTCCAACTTCTCCAACCACTCTGCTACTACTTGCCCAGCGCCGTCAAACTCTGGTATCAGCCGGAGATCCATCGAGAGAGTGTCTGTTCCGTCTTCCTTCCCCATCGTGCAGACGTCGTAAAAGGCCTAGATAGCTTGTACTGGCGGGGCTGGGAGAGAAACAACCTTGGTCGCTTGCTTCCTTTACTTGATTGCCCCAGCCACAACTCAACGATCCCTTCATCAGATCGGCCTGAAGCTCCAAAACACAAAACCACCACCACAAACAATCCTTAACACAAAACAAGCCCAACCGCAGTCACACATTACATACATGAATTACATCACAAATACCACAGCAGTTGCTTGCATAAATAGGTGTGGTAGCACAAAGCCTCACTGAGAGAATTTATGCTTGAACTCAATCCAGAGGTATTGTTTTATCATCTGAATATGTTAGAGGTGTCAACAATGTGGTGGCAGATAAAGAATCTAGGGTTAAAAATCTAGATACAGAGTGGATGCTTGCCCCACATATTCTTAGGAGATTGTGTGAAGTATTCTATATCCCAGATGTGGATCTTTTTGACTCCTGCATTAATGCCCAAGTTCCCACCTATGTATCCTGGAAGCCGGATCCATCGGCAGCTTACATAAATACCTTCAGTGTTAACTGAGAAAATAGAAGTTTATATGCCTTCCCTCCTTTCAGCATAATTGGCAGAGTGCTGCGCAAGCTTCAGGAAGACAGGGCAACGCTTTTGACAATTCTACCACTCTGCCCGACCCAGGTGTGGTTTCCCAAGGCTCTTTAGTTATTGGCGGCCCCTCCATTGCTTCTTCCTCCCAATCCTTTGATTCTGCCACAGTCTCCAGGCTCTGCTCACCCACAGGCGGGCAATCTGGTGACAGCGATGCTGTTATCTAGCAGTCTTTTAAAAACCGAAGTTTTTCGGAAGCAGTTGCCCAGTTTTTACTTCAATCATGGAGACACCGCACAAAACAACAATATCGGACGCATATTCAAGGATGAGTGTCATTTTGTCTCGGCAGAAAAGTTAATCCATTTCAGCCACCTTTAGGTCAATTGCTGGATTAACTTTTCCTAGAGTTTAACAAGGTGGAGGGCCACAGCTATAGCTCCATGAATGTCATACGCTCCGCCATTTCAGCTATAGTTAGCATTGACAACTTGCCTGCTGGGAGGCATCCCTTGGTGTGTAGATTTCTAAAGGCAGCTTTCCAATTGAGTCCCTCGCTTTCCAGATCTCGTATCACCTGGGATCCGGATTTGATTCTGAGCTACATCGAGGCAATTGGGACCCAACCACTCTCTATCGACCATTCAGTTGTCCAGAAAGTTGGTTATGTTGATACTCTTGGTATCTGGCCAACGTGGTCAGACCTTGCATGCCTTGACATCAGGAACATGTCAGTTTCACCTTCCAGGGTTTCTTTTCGGATAGGTGACCTACTAAAGACATCCAGACCTGGTGATCATTTCTCTGAACTTTATTTTGATGCCTATGTACCCAATAAATTGTTATGTGTTTACACCACTATTTTGTGCTACCTGAGGCGTACCTCTAATATCAGGGGAAATATTTGTAGCTTTTTTCTTACATCTAGACCTCCATTCAAGGTGGCCTCGCGCGATACATTGCGGCGCTGGACCAGGGATATTATGTGCTCTGCAGGTCTTGACTTAAATATGTTTTCTCCTCACTCCACCAAGTCGTCAGCGGCCAGTAAAGCTGCCCTGTCGTTGCCGCTCTCCACTATAGTCACCACAGTTGGTTGGGCCAATGACTCCACTTTTGGAAAATTCTATAGGAAACCCTTAGGGAATCCTAGTCAATTTGCAGGAGCTGTGCTCCACAAACACTGAACTTTTGTGATGTTTTTGTTGATTGTTGGGAATTAAACTGATTGTACCTTCTTTATTGGAAAATGTTTTGGAAAATGCTCTTATTGTCACTTCTTTATTGGAGTATGTTTGGGAAATACACTGATTATACCTTCTTTATTGGAATTCCTTTTTCCCTGATGTTTAATGAGTTCTCCTTTATACTGATCTATTGATGCCGTTACTGGTTTGAGGAATCACTCTGAAGCTCTCGTTAGCACTGTTGTGACGTCAGTTAAGTGTCGTGAAGTGAAATTGTAAGATTAAACGAATACTTACCAAGTGTGATGTTTGATCGTAATTTCACGAACACGTAATTGCGTCACCTAGGTGTTAACGCCCTCCCTACCCTGCCCTATCTCGATCCATTATGTTCAGTTGACTGTCCATACTGCTATTCTGAATGCTGATACCTCAAACCTCTCTTAATACTGGCTGGTGTGGCGACGTGGGCATCTCTCGTTAACACTTAAGGACGCAGTTAAGTGTTCGTAAAATTACGATCAAACATCACACTTGGTAAGTATTCGTTTAATCTTACAATTGCTGTGTATTTCTTATTGCAGACGTAAATAATTGTTTGGGCTGTAGTGTACGTAATACTCTTGGAAGTAACATGAGTGCCCATGATGTTGACAGCCTTACGTACCATCTCATTTCTGATTACATTAATCTTCCCAAGAGAATGGGTACGGTGCAGAGAACAGAGAGTGATAGTTGACTAACTTACACTTGATAAAAGGCATTTCAAAAACAATTTAATAAACAGAAAAACTTAATGAGATTGTTTCTGAAGTGAATATATGTATTGGCTCCCGAAAAATTTCATGTATTCATGAAACTCATCAGTTTAAATCATGTCTTAATTCCTCCGCAAACCGGACCAAGGTCTACCGTGCACGTCCCCATCATTTGCTGCGCCTTCCCCCAATCCTCACAATTGCTGAGGTGGCTGCAGCGTAAACCAAGGGGGATTCGTTACGTGTGTTGAGGCGAAACAATCCACTAGAGGTGACACCAGGCAGGTACAGGAATGTCAAGCGAGGTAGTCACAGGCACACTTTCACAACCTCAATCGCTTTCACAGGCCACGCTTGGTAAGAGGCGCAGTGGGTAGTACAGCTGATCCAAGTGTAAGGTCAGGTGGCGGTGTAATCATGTCACACAGATTACTAGATAGTGTCTCTTGATCTGCAGGATGTTCTTTTGGTGATCACGCCACTTTGTACGTAAACAGATATCTCGTCTGAAACGTCACATAAAACTTGCTCATTTGAACACTGACCACTTAAATAGGGAAATTTTTCTGTTTGATTTCATTTAGTTTAATGCTGATATTGATACGAATGTTGTTCAGATGACAGGTATTTAGTATAAAAACGCCATTACTAGTACGACTACACCGGTAACTCCGGCTGTGAACAGCACAGTGACTAGATGGGATGATAGGCGCATGTGGTAGACAATACACCGGCAAGGCCAATATGAGGATGATTATATAGATGACAATAATAAAGACCCACAGATGAAGAATTTAGATAATTCCTTGAAGATGTATAACCCAAATGGGGTAGAATGTATAAAACCTAATGAATTTATGACAAACGTAACTCTATCAATTGTAGATGATATCATTACAAGTCAAGTCAACGCTCTCAGGTAGGAAGAGGTGATCGTCATTAACACACACACACACACACACACACACACACACACCTGTTGACATTGGTGTGTCTGTAGTGCCTGAATCACATGGTGGTGGCCTTCTTGGTGTGCCAGGTCAGCGGGGGTCATGTTGTCAGGGGTGAACACATGAGGACTCACGCCACCGGCCAACATAGCCTTCACAACATCACTGGAGGTACCACACAGCGCCACGGCGTGGAGGGGCGTCAAACCTTCCTGGCTCAGCACGTGACCGTCATAGCGCTCAGTGATGAGGTACTTGATGGCAAACTCCTTACCCTCCACCACCAACGGCAACACTATGTTGTGGAATTCTTCATGCTGTTTCTGCCACCGTCTCTGTAATGGATCACAAATACTGCTGCCACCTACTTCTGTCAATACCACCAAAATAACTAATTATTGATTAAAACACACAGACATACAAGTACAGAGAGAGAACACACATACATACAAGTACAGAGAGAGAGAGAGAGAGAGAGAGAGAGAGAGAGAGAGAGAGAGAGAGAGAGAGAGAGAGAGAGAGAGAGAGAGAGAGAGAGAGAGAGAGAGAGAGAGAAGGGACGACTACACAGGAAAGGATACCTCCCCTTAAAACAACAGCTGGAGGCTTGGCGGTCACAAACCAGGCGAAGGTAGATCTGCTGGCCGAGCACTTCAGTGGCAAAATGACCACAGAAGAACCCAATAGACAACCCTCTCACCTCATCCCACTCTGCAATACGCGTCTGGACAGCCTGGTGGTCCACGAGAATACCATCATGCGTCAGAGGCACAGAGGGCTCCTGGCCAAGCTAGAGCAGCTAGGTGTGGCAGGTGATCTGTTGGAGCTGTTGTCTAGCTATCTGCAGGACTGGAGTCTAAAGGTGCGTTCACACGGTCGAACAATGTTCGACGGACAAACATTGTTACCATATCGTAAGAGAAACAGGTTGACGTCATAAGCGTTGAAACGATGGAAGTAGATCTGGCAACAAACAGTGGTACCAAATGAGGTTGTATGCCACTGTTTTTACTCTGGTCACAAGGCAAAGACCGGCAGACAATGTTCGAAGGTGATGTCCGGTGGCAACACACAGGTGTTCAAGTCAGCGTGTGGACTTGAGCGACAGGTGGTTGTTGCTAGCGTCTAGTGCGGTACATCACTACCGTGATGCACACGAAAATAAAGAAAAACAAAACCAAGAAAATTGCACTGTACAGCATGATAATTGCTGTACTATGTGAGGACAAGGAGGTGACAAGAAGGGAATGGTGCAAGGACTGGTTGCAAAAACGGAGTGAAAGAGGAAGTCATGCAACCATTTTGCAGGAATTGCGAATTGGTTATGAAACAGACTTCACAAATTATATGCGGATGGACCTGAATACCTTCTATGACTTACTGGAAAAGGTAAAACCTTTCATAACCAAGCAGGACACCTGTATGAAAGAGAGCATTTCATCTGAAGCACGTCTAGAGGCAACGTTAATTTACCTTTCCACCGGGTGCTCCTACAGTTCCCTGCAATACTGTGTGTGTATGTGTATGTATGTATATGTGTATGTGTATATACAATAGCGGATATGCTAATATTTATACTCAATGAATGTCCTCGCTATGACCTATACCTTTTAAAACAAGAATTATAATAGTTGCTCATAAAGAGCTTTGCTCAATGGAAATGTGACCCTCTTTCATGTTAAACCTTATATACAGTTATGTAATGTACTATAAGAGGTCAATAAATTTGTCATTGTCATTGACAAGAATATCAAAACCGAGTCTGTCTGCAACCATTCCTGATATGTGCCAAATCATCTATGATGTGCTTAAGGATCCATACTTAAAGGTAAGCAATACTTGTTTGTTACAAGTTAGAGACAGGTAATAAAAGTACATGCATAATGTGAAGATAATAAAATTACATGAATAATGTGAAGGAAATAAAAATTACATGCATAATGTGAAGATAATACGAGTAAAAATGACATGCATAATTTGAAGGTAATAAAAATTACATGCGTGAAGATTCATGCATAGATTCAGCCGGTATAGTTCGATAAGCAAGAGGGTCTCTTTTCTCTCCCAATGGCAACTTTTCTCCATGACAGACGTATGGCTAGCCATGTTGACAGAGCAGTTGAGAACTATTCAATTAACAGAATTAAAAAATTTGGTAAGCAAGTGACTTTGTTTATCGTGTGCCTGGCAGCATCGCATACTACCACGCCTCACAGACAGTGTCTGAAGTTCCGATACAACGAGCATGGACAGTGTTCGGTATATATCTCTTGGTGTTCTCCTCTGACGTCATCAGCGAGCTTTTCCACTTTCCATTGTTAGTTGGTAACAATGTTTGTCCGTCGGACAATGTTCGACCGTGTGAACGCACCTTAAGGGTCGTGGTGAGCAGGTGCACATCTGCCACGTACCCAATTCAGGCATCTGTTCCACAAGGTTCTATCTTAGGCCCCATCCTGTGGAATATTTACTTCAACGACCTGCTTCAGAGCCTCCCCTTGACATCAGCATATGGTGACGACTGCACCCTCTCCCATAGCTACACCAGGGATGAGGCCGCGAGCGTGATCGAAGACACCAACCGACATCTCAGGGTTGTCACAGACTGGGGTGCAAGGTGGCAGGTGAAGTTTGCGTTGCGGTTTGAAGTTGCGTCGGGTTAGGAAGCTACTTGATGCAGATGGCCTCTTGAAGCTGTACAAGACACAGGTGAGACCCATCATGGAATACAGCCCACTTACCTGGATGAGCAGTGCCCAAGGCCACCTCTCCCTGCTGGACAAAGTGTAGCGGAGGGCTGAACGCCTCATAGCTGACAACTACGAACAGCGGCGGCGACACCGCCTTGAACAACAACTCCACCACCGTCTCCATGAGCGGCGTCCCCAGCAGCAGCATCGATACCAGCTTGAGGCACATCAAAACACCTCTAGCACACCGGTGCTGGATTCCCTGGAGCACCGAAGGAGGATCGGTGCTCTCATTGTGTTGCACAAGGCCCAGGTGCAGCACACCCCTCACCTTGTAGCGCTTCGGGTTCCATGGAGGAGGTGTGAGCGCACTACAAGAACAGTAGTGTCGGACATCCTTGAAATCACTATGGCCCGCACAACAGGCAAATAGAGGGCCTTCACGTGTGCCACGGCGTTACTGTGGAATGCCTTCATAGCCGCAGTGGAAGTGAGGCACATGTCCACCCAGCAGGTGAAGGTGGCCGCCCATACCTGGCTACGCTTCCGACCACCCTGACAGTATCTAGTGTCATTGTAGCAAACCTTGACAGTGACAGTGCAGTGTTTATTGTTTTTCCTCCAACCTTGTTCGAGAAATAGTACCTGATAGTGATGGGGCTTGTGACTATACCATGCTTGATAGCGACAGTGTAGACAAATTGACTGATAGAGACAATGCCAAGATACGGGTGTAGGTTTTGAATAGAAGCCTCAGGACGGGGGTCTTCTTTAGCTAAAGACAATTTCCCTTCCATGTATGATTCCCTATGTCATACCTATGTTTAAACAGAAAGAGAGAGAGAGAGAGAGAGAGAGAGAGAGAGAGAGAGAGAGAGAGAGAGAGAGAGAGAGATGAAATGATAATTAAAAAACCTAATATTAATAATAAAAACTGTTAGTAAAGCTGTGATAATATAATGCTAATAGAGAAAGGAGAAACAACAAAGCTAATAATAAGTGATAATGATAATAAACAATAATTGTAAATAAAAAATATACAATAACAATAATGAATAATGAATTATGATACCAAAAAAATATAAACACTTGTAACAATAACAAGCATAATGATAATTTTAATGCCTCTAATAATAATGATAATGATAATAATGGTACCACTACTACTACTACTACTACTACTACTACTACTACTACTACTAGTAATAATAAAAGAAGTAGTAATTATAATAATAATAGTAGTAAAAATGATAATAACAATAATAATAATACTGTGTAGCATTTTTTACTTTTTTTTGTCTTTTGTCAGTTAATGTTATTTTCTATTTTCTTTCATCTAAAAAACGAAGAAAAAAATTATTATTCTCTTTAAACCTCGATTCCTAAAAAAAAAAAAAAAAAAACTAGCCAGCGATGTATTGAAACTAACCTATTACCCTCTGCAATCCAGACATATTTCAAAATAACTTCAATCAGTCGATCATTGGGTCACACGCCAGGGGGGGAGAGCGTTCCCTCGCCCACCTTATGGCTCCACTCCTCTCCACACAGCCTCCCTTCCCATACTGATCAACTCCCAGTGGTAGGCATTAACTTGCCGCAGCCATGAGTTCTGTGGGTGTCCCCTTGGTCTTCTCTATGCTGGGTTATCCTTTTCGGAAACAACCCGATAAGCAGGATCGGCCTCCGGGTAGCGTGCCACATACCCACACAGCCGCAGTTGGCGTTGGTTGACAGACTATGCTGGTAATAGGCCTCGAATCAGTCTCACGGAACAATCGCTGATTTGACACAGTCGTATTTGTGATATCCAATAATCCTGCGAAGGCATCTAGGACCAAAGACATCGATTCGCCTCTTCAGGTCGGTGTTCAGTGTCCATATCTCACAACCATAGAGTAAGACAGGGATCACCAGAGACTTAAAGATCTGAATCTTTGTCCATCTGCACAGATATCGACAATGCGAAATACTCATGTTAAGCGAGTCCATAACGCTGTGGGCCTGCCTGGCCAATCCGCCGTACATCTTCATGACTCAACCCACCATCGTTATGCACTAGACTACCAAGGTACGTAAAGTTTTCCAAAATCTCAATGTCTTCGCCACACGAATAGACAGACTGTACTGTTTCATCCAATAAGCCTCTTAACACCTAAACCTCGGTCTTGGCCCAGGAAACGTTAAGTCCCAAGGACTTTGTTTCCTTATACAGTGTGCCAAGAGTCATTACCAAAACCTACAGTTACTCGGCAAAGTTTATTATATCATTGACAAAAACAAGATCTGTAATGTCAGTATTGCCAACAAGTGCTCCACAATGACTGTCATTCACATCATGACATCATCAATGGAGGGTTCAGTTTCCTCAATGGGTGAATCAGCATCCAGTGTCTGCAACCCTGCAGCCCGTGGTGTCCAGTTGGAGGATCCACAATGAACAGCTGCTCAAAGTACTCGGCCCAACAAGCTATCCACCCAAGTGCATCCAATACGAAGCAACCATCTGCTTTTTGGATAACACTCTTCTGAGAAGTAGACTTGGAGCGTAATTTTTTTTTTTTTCAGGGCTGGATAGGTAGGTCTGAGGTCATTAGGATTTAAATGACACTCGATATCCTCAGCGAGACTCCTAACCTCTCCGTATCTCTTCTCAAGAGAGCCATGTACTGGTCACCGTTCCTAGCAAATCTGGCAGCGCGTCTCTGCTCAATGCTTTCCAGCGTTTCCACCGAGGAGAAAACACTTTGTTACCTCGGGCGCTCCACAATACATTCCTTGGCAGCCTCATAACTCTCACGTTTGAAAGTATCTCATAGCTCTACAGGGTCCTCAAGGGTGTCGAGATCTCCAAACCGATTGGAGACTGCCACTGCATACTCTTGAGCACATGTCAAGTCCTTCAGTTTCTCAAGATGAAATGATTTGGTGAAGTAAAATTTAAAAGAACTATCTACATGTCTCGAAAGTCTTCGAGACGATTTTAGATTTTCCATGAACTTCTAGAACATTCTGGCAACATAGATGGCAGAAAATGCAGGGAACGTATGCTCAACACACCAGTTCGCTTCTAGCCATCACTTCCTCTCATCTTTCCTTCAAGCTTCTGCCCACTTAAATACTCATTTGTCATTGGCTAAACGTTTGTTTGTAAGGCAATCCTTTCTATGTAGCGCATTTCTCAAACAACTCACTCCCTGTGTCTCTGTATAGAAGTGAAGAATGTCACAGAGTATTAGTCTTAATGTTACTCTTGTAGAAGGTGAGGTGAAATGAGATGAAGTGAGGTCTGTACTAAGACGTAGATCAAGATGTTGCATTTCTGAAGTACAATTATGGTATGTCAAGTTGACCAATGAGAAATGATGATTATTCAGGTAGGCAGAGTCATCTTTCAATAACCGACCAATCACAGAGTGGCAAGAGGCAGGGAGAGACCAGTCACCAGCCAATCGCGACTTAGCCATCACTGCAATGGCCGGAGTGTTATAATGGAGATGTGGCACCAACACACACACCACACAACTTACTTACCACTTCCTGCACACCAAAACGCCAAGCCTCGTTCCTGACAGTCACTCCACCGCCACCACTCTTGACCAGCCACCTCTCCACCTCGTGCCGTCCATAGTGCACGGCATAGTCCAGCGGTGTACGTCCAGACCCGTCTTTCATGCACACCAGGTTAGCATCTCGCTCCACCAACCACTTCACAGCTTCTAATTGTCCACATAAAACAGCATGGTGTAGGGGTGTAATGCCATTCCTGTCTTGCATGTGCAGCAGGTCACTATCTTGTTCCATCAGCCAGTTTACTACTTCTACTTGTCCATTTCGTGCAACATGGTGCAGGGGTGTCCAGCCAGAATTGTCTTGCATGTGCAGCAGGTTATCATCTCGCTCCACCAACCATTTTACAGCTTCTATTTGTCCACCTAGGGCAGCATAGTGCAAGGGTGTCCAGCCATTCTTGTCTTGCATGTGCAGCATGTCTTCATCTAGCTCCACCAGCCACTTTACTGCTTCTAATTGTCCAAATACTGCAGCGTAGTGCAGGGGTGTCCAGCCGTATTTGTCTTGCATGAGCAGTAGGTCGCCATCTCGCTCTACCAGCCACTTTACAGCTTCTAACTGTCCACCTAGTGCAGCATAATGCAATAGTGTCCAACCATTCATGTCTTGCATGTGCAGCAGGTCATTTTCTCGCTCAAGCAGCCACTTTACAGTTTCTAATTGTCCAGCTACCAAAGTATGGTGCAGGGGTGTGCTGCCATTCTTGTCTTGCATGCGAACCAGGTCACTATCTCGCTCCACCAGCCACTTTACAGCTTCTAATTGTCCACATACCGCAGCATGGTGCAGGGGTGTCCAGCCATACTTGTCCTGTATGAGCAGTAAGTAACAATCTCGCTCCATCAGCCACTTTACAGCTTCTAATTCTCCACCTACCGCAGCATAGTGCACGGGTGTCAAGCCATTCTTGTCTTGCATGCACAGCAGGTCACCATCTCGCTCCACCAGCCACTTTACAGGTTCTAATTGTCCACCTAGTGAAGCACAGTGCAGGGGTGTGCTGCCATTCTTGTCTTGCATGCACAACAGGTCACCACCTCGCTCCACCAGCCACTTTACTACTTCTAATCGTCCACCTACGGCAGCACGGTGCAGGGGTGTCCAGCCATTCTTGTCTTGCATGCGCAGTAGATCACCATCTCGCTCTGCCAGCCATTTGACTACTTCTAATTGTCCACCTACCGCAGCATAGTGCACGGGTGTTAAGCCATTCTTGTCTTGCATGCATAGCAGGTCACCATCTCGTTTCACGAGCCACTTTATAGCTTCTATTTGTCCACCTATCACAGCACCATGCAGGAGTGTGCAGCCATTCTCGTCTTGCATGCACAGTAGGTCACCATCTCGCTCCACCAGCCACTTTACAATTTCTAATTGTCCACCTACCGCAGCACGGTGCAGAGATGTCCAGCCATTATTGTCTTGCATTTGCAGCAGGTCATTATCTAACTCCACCAGCCACTGTACAGCTTCTAATTGTCCTCCTAGCGCAGCACAGTGCAGGGGTGTGCTGCCACTATTGTCTTGCATGCGAAGCAGGTGATCATCTTGCTCCACCAACCACTTAACAGCTTCCAGTTGTCCACCTGCCACAGCACAGTGCAGGGATGTCCAGCCGTTCTTGTCTTGCATGCGTAGCATGTCACTATCTCGCTCCAACAGACATTTTATAGCTTCTAATTGTCCAGTTGCCAAAGCATGGTGCAGGGGTGTGCAACCCTTTTCATCTTGCATGAATAACAGGTCACCATCTCGCTTTACTAGCCACTTAACAGTTTCTAATTCTCCACCAAGTACAGCATGGTGCAGGGGTGTCAAGCCATTCTTGTCTTGTAGGCGCAGCAGGTCACCATCTCGTTCCACCAGCCACTTTACAGCTTCTATTTGTCCAACTATCGCAGCACGGTGCAGGGGTGTCCAGCCATACTTATCTTGCATGCGCAGTAGGTCGCCATCTCGCTCCACCAGCCATTTTACAGCCTCTAATTGTCCACCAACTACAGCATGGTTCAGGGGTGTTCCGATATTCTTGTCTTGCATGCGCAGGAGGTCACCGTCTCGCTCCACCAACCACTTTACAGCTTTTAATTGTCCACCTACCACACCATAGTGCAGGGGTGTTAAGCCATCACTGTCCCTGGCGGCTAGGCACCAGCCACCACTATATAGTTGCTCCAGTACCTGCAACTGGCCATGGTAACTGGCGATGTGCACCAAGATGTCTCCCTCCAGGTGTGGGGCAGTGGCAGAGCTGAGTTTGCTGCCGACCCTCCCCATGCAGCAAGGTAAAGGGCTGGCCATCGCGCCCCTGTGTGTGTGTAAGTAAGTAAGTAAAGGTTTATTGCCCAATAGATTGTACAGTATTCATACATTTGAGAAAGTGAAGTATTTAAGGGATTGGCATAGACTGTTAAGCCGAAGCTTCCCGACAGTCATATTTACAAAAATACACATATGATTTACGTTTACACAGACACATAATCGGCAATATTTACATACATTATTTTTCCTGAGTAGTAGTAGAATTATTGGTAAAAATACAAAGATAACGGCCATTACAAATTGTAATAGTAATGTTATTAAAAAGGAAGCCAACAATAAGACAACGACAGTTAAAAGAAAGTAAAATAAAATAAAGTTAAAGATAATTTACATAGTTACCAGCACTACAAAAATCATAACCTAAAACCTAAAAAAAAAAGTGAAAATATCAATGACAATAATGAAAACACGGGATAACAATAATAATATCTGTATAACAGTTGTGAAATGAAATTTAACCACACATTAGCTGCTGCTATCATACAACATAAAAAAATCAATACACGGTAAAGGATACAGTATAGGCAAGTTATTGAGAAAAAAAATTGATGAACGTGTGTGTGTGTGTGGGTGTGTGAAGAGGAGCCATTATTATTATTGATATTATTAGCATTATTTTATTAGTTATTATTATTATTATTGTCATTATTATTATCATTATTATCATTATCATCATCATCATCATCATCATCATCATCATCATCATCATTATTATTATTGTTATTATTATTTTTTTATCATTATTATTATTATCATTAACATTATTGCTATTATTATTAGTATTATTATAATTACAAGCATTGTAATAATAATAATAATAATAATAATAATAATAATAATAATAATAATAATAATAATAATAATAATAATAATTATTATTATTAATATTATTATTATCATTATCATTACTATAATTTTAATGGGGAGGGTGGCTGGTGTGATGCCACCTGCCTAGAGAAAGACACAGACCACATAAGTTACAGTGATGAGCACTGCATTCCCTACAGCCCCCACCACTCTCATGTCTCATGTACAACATAGCAGTGGTTTTCAATTTTTTTTTTTTTTTTTTATGTTCATTTATACATTTTCCCAAGAACTTTCCAGGAATTCATACACTGTACTCTGTACATATATTCACTCACTCACTCACTCACTCACTTACTAACTCACTCATTCAGTAAGCTTTAATACTGTAAGGGGAGCCTTTCATATGCACGACATTCAAAAGAACATGGGGTCAAGAATATGATTTTCATCATATTACATAGATTCCTTAAAATAACATGATTTCTAAAAACTCCCCTTCTTTAATACAGTGTACATTCAGTACTGCGGGTGATCATTCTTGTTGTTTTGCAATCTTTTCTTTTCTTCTTTTCATTATTATTTTTTCTTATTCAATTTAATTTTTTTTTATGGAAAATGCAAGTATAGTTGGTGCATGTAATTTTGGGTGAAGGAGAAGAGTTATGTTTAAAGGACAGCCTGTGAGTGCTTTCCTGTGTTGTGAGACGTTTGGTGATTTCACAACTGGCTTTAATGATAAGTTCAGATACATTCAGACAAGCTGAATGGGGTGTGAGGAAATGGAAAAGTGAGATAGATGGAGAGGTGAAGTGTGTGAGACTGAATATATGGAATAATGATACGAATCAAAAGAGTACTCTGGAATGGTACAAGGAGAACAATCCGCAATGTATGAGATGTGGCATGATGTTACCCTGGATGATGAACTTCTCTTCCTAGCTAGGACACAGTGTATGGATGTGTATGAAAGAAACTACAGATGGTTCGGCTGCGCGAAGTGTGCCAGATGTGTGACATGGGAGAGGATGAGTTGGTGGACTATGTGGTACTTGAGTGTGAGAAGTATGAAAGAGACAGTAGGGAGATGATTCAAGTGATCCTAACTGAGTTAGAGCATAATTGGGATGAAAGAGTAGAGAAGACAGGATGGGAATGGATGGTGTTACTGCTAGGACTGTGTAGAGAGACGAATAAAAGGATGATTGAAGCCGTGAAGGAATTTTGGGAGAAAATGTGGCGTGCTAGATGTTGGGATAATCAGTGTACAGGATACTATTTTTCTGCTTGTCTTTTTTTTTCCTCTACAGGAGTAGCTGATCCAAAGGCCCTGGAGCGATCCTGACCCACCTGTAGCATCTAGATCAAGATCAAGCCTCCAGTCAGTAGATACATCCAAATATCACGATCTTCCATGTTGAACAATGGGAATTCAAGATTTTCTTTTTGTAAACTGCACGAAAAATAAGAATAAATTGAGGCTCAATCTGCCAGAGGGATGTATAGTGTTCACTGTAGCCTCTGACAGGGATGGTAAAGATAAGTAACTCCAAGTTTGGTGTTTATTGTGAGTATAGACGTGGTCGCAGGTCTAGCGGGAACGGCCGTAACCGAGGTTGACCAGGGAAGAAGTTATACTGGCGAGGACTGGGGTGGGGAAGTCACCTCGCTTATAGAGGTTGGAGGGGATAGGGGTTGAGGGGCGGGGTGGGAGATAGGTGGTGGGGAGAAACACGTCGGGCGCTCGACGCTTGTGCCGCTGGCTGAGAGCGCTGGGCGCTGATGAAGGCACGCTGGGAGCTTACGGCACGGGTCGGCTTGCAGTGGCGGGCGCCACGCGTGATGGAAGCGCTAGCATAACCCCCCACGTGTGTGGGGGACGCAGTGACTCACTCGCTGGTGGTTGGGGATGCTGAAGCTGGAGATGTACGTGGCTGCCTGGTAGCGGTGCCTGTCGGAGAGGTCCTCACCGTCCCACAGTGCCTCAAGATGGAGAAACCAAGCACTAATGTTGTAAGAGAAGGGCAGCACGCGAATAAAATCACCAAGAGACGCCGTAACACTGTCATCGTTACCATACTGCTCCATCCTTTGTCAGAGCTACCACACACGGTGCCACCAAATGTAGTTTTCACTGTAGGATCTGACAGGATGATAAAGACAAGTATGGTCTCCAAGTCTGATGTTTATTGTGAGTATAGACGTGGTCGTGGGTCTAGCGGGAACGGCCGTGAGCGAAATTGACCATGGAAGAAGGTATACTGGCAGGCAAGAGAAGGTCAGAGGGAGAGTCAGGTCACTGGGCACCTGGATCGGCTTAAAGGGAGTGACCGTCACTGTACACCCGGGTCGGCTTAAGGGAGTGACCGTGAGTGTGCCTGTGTGCCTGGGTCGCCTTAAGATTGACCGTCACTGTGCACCCGGGTCGGCTTAAGAGTGACCGTGAGTGTGCACCTGGGTCGCCTTAAGATTGACCGTCACTGTGCACCTGGGTCGGCTTAAGGGAGTGACCGTGAGTGTGCACCTGGGTCGGCTTAAGAGTGACCGTCACTGTGCACCCGGGTCGGCTTAAGGGAGTGACCGTCACTGTGCACCTGGATCGGCTTAAGAGTGACCGTCACTGTGCACCCGGGTCGGCTTAAGGGAGTGACCGTGAGTGTGCACCTGGGTCGGCTTAAGAGTGACCGTCACTGTGCACCCGGGTCGGCTTAAGGGAGTGACCGTCACTGTGCACCTGGATCGGCTTAAGGGAGTGACCGTCAGTGTGCACCTGGGTCGGCTTAAGGGAGTGACCGTCACTGTGCACCTGGATCGGCTTAAGGGAGTGACCGTCACTGTGCACCTGGATCGGCTTAAGGGAGTGACCGTCACTGTGCACCTGGATCGGCTTAAGGGAGTGACCGTCACTGTGCACCTGGGTCGGCTTAAGGAAGTGACCGTCACTGTGCACCTGGGTCGGCTTAAGGAAGTGACCGTCACTGTGCACCTGGATCGGCTTAAGGGAGTGACCGTCAGTGTGCACCTGGGTCGGCTTAAGAGTGACCGTCACTGTGCACCTGGGTCGGCTTAAGGGAGTGACCGTCACTGTGCACCCGGGTCGGCTTAAGGGAGTGACCGTCAGTGTGCACCTGGGTCGGCTTAAGGGAGTGACCGTCACTGTGCACCCGGGTCGGCTTAAGGGAGTGACCGTCACTGTGCACCCGGGTCGGCTTAAGGGAGTGACCGTCACTGTGCACCCGGGTCGGCTTAAGAGTGACCGTCACTGTGCACCTGGGTCGGCTTAAGAGTGACCGTCACTGTGCACCTGGGTCGGCTTAAGGGAGTGACCGTCACTGTGCACCTGGGTCGGCTTAAGGGAGTGACCGTCACTGTGCACCTGGGTCGGCTTAAGGGAGTGACCGTCACTGTGCACCTGGGTCGGCTTAAGGGAGTGACCGTCACTGTGCACCTGGGTCGGCTTAAGGGAGTGACCGTCACTGTGCACCTGGGTCGGCTTAAGGGAGTGACCGTCACTGTGCACCTGGGTCGGCTTAAGGGAGTGACCGTCACTGTGCACCCGGGTCGGCTTAAGAGTGACCGTCACTGTGCACCTGGGTCGGCTTAAGGGAGTGACCGTCACTGTGCACCTGGGTCGGCTTAAGAGTGACCGTCACTGTGCACCTGGGTCGGCTTAAGGGAGTGACCGTCACTGTGCACCTGGGTCGGCTTAAGGGAGTGACCGTCACTGTGCACCTGGGTCGGCTTAAGGGAGTGACCGTCAGTGTGCACCTGGGTCGGCTTAAGGGAGTGACCGTCACTGTGCACCTGGGTCGGCTTAAGGGAGTGACCGTCACTGTGCACCTGGGTCGGCACTGTGCACCTGGGTCGGCTTAAGGGAGTGACCGTCACTGTGCACCTGGGTCGGCTTAAGGGAGTGACCGTCACTGTGCAACTCGGTAGGCTTAAGGGAGTGACTTTGCTAACTCCCGGTCACTACAGTTTGGCGGTTTAGAGTTACACATGCCAACTTGTAGAGAAGACATAAAAGAATAACTTGACAGTGAGAGCCAGGTGAAAAGAGTCCTTTCTGATAGGTTTATTTAGGGTTACAGTTCGGTGGTTTTCGAGTTAACAATAACGTCGGCAAGACTAACTATTGAAAATTGCCAAAGCCGATAAAAATAGAGCTTGTTTGTCACGCCACACGCTCAGCCAATCAAAGACCATTTCGACACAGCAGAGAGCCTCAATTCCACGTCTCTCTCTCTCTCTCTCTCTCTCTCTCTCTCTCTCTCTCTCTCTCTCTCTCTCTCTCTCTCTCTCACACACACACACAAATAATGCCTCTTATCTCTTAAGAAAATGATCCTAAAACAATTGCTTATGTAAAAAAAAAAAGATGTATTTCTTGTTATATTCATTTCATTTATCTATAAATTACTTATTTATTTATTTTAGTCATTCATTTTGATTAATATATTTTTTTCATTTTAAAGTATGTATTGGTTTTTCTTTCATTAATAAAACATGACAAAAAATAGAGAATTCTTGGTTTATTATTTATCAAAACTTTTAAGTGATTCTGTATATTTTGTGTATTCCTTTTCGTTCATTTAGTTCTTTGGTTTGTTGTGAAAAGAAAAAAGATGGAATTGAAGATTTTTCTTTTTCTATATACTGATTTTACAGATTTTTTTTTCAAATAAATATAAAAACTTTTTTTTATCTTAAAGGAAATGGCATGACAGAACTAGCCTAAACTTTTGATTTGATGGATGATATTAAGTCATCTAACTGCTTTACACATTGCAATAAGTTATTAACTTTAAACACAATTTACTCCAAAGTAAGATTTTGGATTACGCATCTCTTGCAGATGGGGCCTCAATTGCTGGTTTGAGTTAAGCAAAGCAGCATACTGTAGATCTACGTATTATCAACGGCATTCATGCGAAATAGATAGAATATAGAAAGAAATTCACTAGACACTTCTGGGAACAATTATGGTTTAAACATTGTACCTTCATTGATTAATGCATGGCATTAATCATATTTTACATGATTTCCAACTGCATAGATACAGAGAGGCAGAATTTCATAATAATGTTGCGGCGGCGCCTAGTGTGAAGATAGCGTTGGCAATGCTATTAGATTGGCAATGATGACATTGGTGCAGAAGTGGTATTGAGGGCCGGAGTTTGCGGCCAGGTGGATATCTTGTGCCTGATTGGCCAGTAGAAGAGACGTGTCTCGGACGGGGAGAGAGAGGCCAGAGGAGCGACACAAAGGGGAGGGGAGCTTGTTGACGACTCAGCAATTGGTGGCCGGGCGAGCGGAGGGTGAGCCCAGCGGGGAAGTTGCAGCCCAGTTAGGAGTGTGAGAGGACGCCTGCCTGCCCTGCTCTCCCTGAGGACGTGTTCCTGCCTGTTTGTGTTGTGGTATAAGTACTGTGTGACATCCTGTATTAACTCTTGTGTGCCAGTAAAGTAAGGAAGTTGTGCCTTGCCTTTAACTGTATTCCTGCCTCTCTGAGTAAGTCTGGGGTCTGTGGGTCTGTACCTCGCTCGCCTTGCTAGCCACGAATCTTCGCCGAGAAGTGTCCCTGTGTGTGTGCTGCTGCCCACCCCGTCTTGTATGCTGTCCTGAGGGTGACGCTGTTGGTACTTGGTAAGGGTGTACCTGTCGTCGCCTTGGAAGCTGTGGTGTTGGTGTGAGTGGATAGGGGGCAGCATAACAATAATGTCAATATAGAGTATGTAAAATATGTTATTGTTTTCAATGAGATCCATCTGTGTTTAGTGATAGTTGTTTTGCTGCTATGTAGATAGACAAAGATGGGCTTCCAAACTTAGGCTTTAGTCGACTTACATCTTTACAATAATCGATGTGAGACTAGGAAGTTGACTGTCCAGAGAGCGCAAGGCAGGTAAAATTAATACCTACTAAGGGGGGGGGGCTTGAAGTGATCAAAGATGCTATACCTCAATTCATGTGGTGCTGCAGATTTCTTTTTTTTATGAATTTGGTGTAATGGGCCAGGCTTTACCGGTTTTAGAGAATGTTGCCATATCTCTTTTAGACACTAACCGAAGAATTACAAGAAATATTGTGGATGCAATCTTGGGTAGAGTTACCCGTTATCTTTTTCAAATAGAGGATTTCTAACATGTCTTGGAAATTGCAAGAACTGTTTATAGATTGTCCCCTCTATTTGATGACTGAATCAGTTTTAACCACTAAACCTGTTGTCTATATTATACCTTTTAGATCTCGGATATTTTCGAGTTGTATAGATTTTAACCATCTCTTTTTGCAGTAAATAAATCTATCATGATCCTAGATTAAAAAAAACAAACTTTATAGTACTAGTGAAAAATTACTTTTTTCAGTGTACGCGACCAATGCACTCTCCATGCCAAATAGATGTCTTACTGAGTATCAAAATTTGTATTTTTGTCCGGCATCTCTTTTCACTTTCATGCCTGTTCATGGTGAACAAGTTTGCAAATATATATATATATATATATATATATATATATATATATATATATATATATATATATATATATATATATATATATATATACATTCGGCGCCGTTGGTATTGTCGCGGCACGTTTTTTTCCCAGTAGCACTAAAAAAAGTAATAAACAAAAATATTTATGAGTTACTTATCAGCCTCTAGTACTTTGTGGGGAGTCCTTTCCTCTTTAGGCAGCTCTCCAGGCGTCGAGGAACGGATTCAGCAAGTCTTTGGAGCATGGAAGGTTCCAAGTTGTCCCAGATGTCCTGAATCTCCTTCACGAGCTGTGGCACAGTTGAGGTGTTACGCCCTCGTAGCCGTCGCTTTATGAGTCCCCAAAGATTTTCAATTGGGTTAAAGTCTGTACTATTACCAGGCCAGTCCTTTATGTAGTCCACTCCCACAAACTCAAACCATTCCTTGATTAATTTGGCCGTGTGTGCAGGGGCACCATCCTGCATGAACACTTCACTCTTGCACGCATCAAAGCAGTCCTCCAGATGGTCACACAACAGCTCCAAATAGCGTTCCTTATTAACTGTAATGTTTTTAGGCAACACCACAAGTTTACCCGTGCCATGATACCCGAAGGCACCCCATATCATGACACTATCAGGGTACTTTACTGTCCCCTGCGTGTATTTAGGGTGGTACGGATCTGCGCCTGGTCGCAGCCTCACCTTACCTCCTCGGTTCCCAGTGACATTAAATGTAGCTTCGTCACTCCACAATACACTCTTCCACTTCTCATTGTCCCACTTCAGGTACTTCTTACAAAACTGCACACGTTTTTGCCTCTGTTTCTCCGTGAGAATGGGTTTACGTCGTGGCGCCCGATGCTCATAGCAGAGGTCGTCCTTGAGGCGGCGTTGGACTGTTCTGACAGACACCTGTTGTAGGAGTTTTGGGTTCTTTTCTTTCAGTTCTTTAGCTGTGATTCTAGGTTCAGCTTCCACCTGTCGCTGAAGCACCTTAAGAGTCCTCTTAGACACCTTCCTCTGTTTCCCAGCCCTCTTGACCTGGAGTGGTGGATCATCACCTCCTGCATCTCGACAGTTTTTTGTCCATCTCTGCACACTGCGTAATGCTATGCCGGTCTGGATCGAAATATCCTTGTTGGACTTTCCTGCCACACAGAATGATGATATAGCTGCAATTTGCTCCTTTCTCAGCTCTGGACCTCGTGGCATTATCCCAAAATGCAAGAAATACCACAGGTAGTAGAAGCACGAAAACCACGAGGGTCGCGTGACAAAAAAACATTAATGTACTCTCAATGAATCACCGCGGGCAACTGACGCCTCCTTTCTCTGTGTGGGACTTATTCTCTGCCCACTCCACCACGTGCTAGCGCGCCAATACCATTGCCGTTTTTCTTAAGTGGATACAGGGGGTCCTTGAGGCCATTCTGTATACATGTTTTATTGAAGTCTACAGCAGTAACTGCATTGTTGAGTTTATAAGAGGTTTTCTCTATCCTCCGGATAAGAGAACGTAAGTTCTGATTTACTAAGTTTACGAGATTAAAAAAGTCCATTAGAATTCTCTTTTAGTAACAGCTGGGGGTGTTGTTTACCTTTTTCTCAAGATATCTTTCGGTCTCTCTTGGACTATCTTCAGGAGAGACCGAAAGATATCTTGAGAAAAAGGCAAACAACACCCACAGCTGTTACTAAAAGAGAATTCTAATGGACTTTGGAAATCTCCCAAACTTAGTAAATTAGAAATTACGTTCTCTCATCCGGAGGATAGAGAAAACCTCATATAAACTCAACAATGCAGTTACTGCTCTAGACTTCAATAAAATATATATATATATATATATATATATATATATATATATATATATATATATATATATATATATATATATATATATATATATATATATATATGCTGCGTTAATATATTTTTTTTCCTAAAATCTATCATCATTTCTTTGGTTTTCTTCACATTTAGTGTTAAATGATTGTCTTTACACCAAACGACAATTTTTTCCACTTGAGATAAATAGTTTCTGTAATTATCTTGGGTAATTTTCCCTATAATAATTGTGTCGTCGGCATATTATATCATGGTACAATTTTCAAAAGCACTCCAACAGTCATTTGTGTACAGGCTAAAAAGAATTGGGGACAAAACACATCCTTGGGGTGCACCTGTGTTAGCAATAATTTTGTTGGAAAGTTTACAGCCAAATTTGGTGTATTGGTGCCTATTCGTTAAAAAAAACTAAAAATCTATTTTAAAATATTACCATTATAGCCCATCTCCAGCATTTTGTTTAAAAGTATATGTGGTTGAATAGTGATAAAAGCTGAACTAAAATCTATAAATAAAATTCTAGCAGATGTATTTCTTTTGTCTAAGTGTTTAGAGATGTCATTGATAAAAGTTATACTTGCATCTTGCACACATCTATTTCTGCAATACGCAAACTGCATTTGGTCTCTTAAATGATCCATCTTTTCACTTATAATATTTCTTACAATATTTTCAAGGCATTTCATAACATTAGATGTGAAAGCAACAGGTCTAAACTCATTAAAAAGTTTTGGAAAATGAATTTTAGGAATCGGCTTAATTTCAGTCAGTTTCCAGATTTGTGGTACCTCTCCTTGAGTGATGGAATCTGGAACAACTGGGTTAGCACGGGCGCCAGCTGTTCCGCATAACACTTCAATGCCTTAGTTGGCACCCCATCAGGACCTGTGGCTTTACTAACACGTATTCTCTTTAATTCCCTCATCACTGCTTCCTGCCTTATTACAACCTGCTCATATCTTCTGTTTTGTATAGTATGCATCACCTCATTCCATTCTACACTAAAATTGTTTTGCTCAAACCTGGCAAAGTATTTAATTCATTAACATAATATGTGACCACATCTTCTGGTTCAGGTGTTGTTTGTTTTTTCTTGAATCCGCACAACGTCTTGAGACCCTTCCAAGCATCCTTAGATTTATCCGTTCTAAAAAGTCCCTCAACTTTTTCTTTAAAACTGTTTTTTGAGTCTTTTATTTTCCTTTTTGTTTTTGCAATTCTCTTTTCTGGGCTTCACTGCCTACGTGCCTTATTCTACTTTTTTCATTTAATATGGAAATTAGTTCTTTATTTATCCACGGCTTGTTGTTTGGATATATTTTCATATTAGTAGTCGGTATTAGTATGTCTAAGCAAAAGTTAAAGTATGAATTAAAAATGTCACAGTTTACGATAATCTCTCCTCCATTTTCTATCTCCATTTCCTACTACTACTACTACTACTACTACTACTACTACTACTATTACTACTACTGCTGCTGCTGCTGCTGCTGGTGGTGCTGCTGCTGATGGTGTTGCTGCTGGTGCTGGTGCTGCTGGTACTGGTGCTGCTGGTGCTACTGCTGCTCTTGCTACTACTACTACTACTACTACTACTACTACTACTACTACTACTACTACTACTACTACTACTACTACTTTTTTATGTAGAAGGGAGTCGGCCAAGAGCAACAAAAATAAATCAAAAGGGCCCACTGTAGTGCCGGTCCCTGGAAAGTCCAGATTCAGTAGCCAAAAGAATGGGATAAGTGTCTTGATACCTCTCTCTTAAAACAGTTCAAGTCATAGGCAGGTGGAAATACAGAAGCAAGGAGAGAGTTCCAGAGTTTACCAGAGAAAGGGATGAAAGACTGAGAATACTGGTTAACTCTTGCATTAGTGAGGTGGACAGAATAGGGGTGAGAGGAAGAGGCAAGTCTTGTGCAGCGAGGCCGCGGCAGCAGGGGAGGCACGCAGTTAGCGAGGTCAGAAGAGAAGTTAGCATGAAAATAGCGGTAAAAGAGAGCAAGAGAGGCAACATTGCAGCGATGAGAAAGAGGGTGAAGACAGTCAGTCAGAGGAGAGGAGTTGATAAGACGAAAAGCTTTTGATTCCACCCTGTTCAATAGAGCTGTATGAGTGGAGCCTCCCCAAACATGCGAAGCATACTCCATACATGGGCGGATGAGGCCCCTGTATAGAGTTAGCAGTTGGGGAGGTGAGTAAAACTGGTGGAGACGGCTCAGAGCACCTAACTTCATGGAAGCTGTTTTCAGTTTAGATTACAAGTAAAGGATAGACCAAGAATGTTTAGTGTAGGAGAAGGGGACAATTGAGTGTCATTGAAGAAGAGGGGGTAGTTATCTGGAAGGTTGTGTCGAGTTGATAGGTGGAGGAATTGAGTTTTTGAGGCATTGAAGTTTGCTTTGCCCCCAATCAGAAATTTTAGAGAGATCAGAAGTTAGGCGTTCTGAGGCTTCCCCGCGTGAGCTGTGTACTTCCTGAAGGGTTGGTCGTCTATGGAAAGACGTGGAAAAGTGCAAGGTGGTATCATCAGCATAGGAGTGGATAGGGCAAGAAGTTTGGTTTAGAAGATCATTGATGAATAATAGGAAGAGAGTGGGTTGATAGGACAGACCCTTGAGGAACACCACTGTTGATAGATTTAGGGGAAGAACAGTGACCGTCTACCACAGCAGCAATAGAACGATCAGAAAGGAAATTTGAGAAGAAATTGTAAAGAGAAGGATAGAAGCCATAGGAGGGTAGTTTGTAAAATAAAACTTTGTGCCAGACTCTATTAAAAGCTTTTGATATGTCTTGAGTTACAGCAAAAGTTTCACCAAAATCCATAAAAGAGGATGACCAAGACTCAGTAAGGAAAGCCAGAAGATCTCCAGTAGAGCGGCCTTGACGGAAGCCATACTGGCGGTCTGATAGAAGATTGTGAAGTGATAGATGTTTAAGAATCTTCCTGTTGAAGATAGATTCAAAAACTTTAGATGAGCAGGAGATTAAAGCAATAGGACGGTAGTTTGAAGGATTAGAACGGTCAGCCTTTTTAGGAACAAGCTGAATGTAGGCAAACTTCCAGCAGGAAGGAAAGGTAGATGTAGATAGACAGAGTTGAAAGAGTTTGACTAGGCAAGGTGCAAGCACGAAGGCACCGTTTTGGAGAACAATAGGAGGGACCCTATCAGGTCCATAAGCCTTCCGAGAGTTTAGGCCAGCGAGGGCATGGAAAACATCATTACGAAGGATTTTAATAGGTAGCATGAAGTAGTCAGAGGGGGAGGAGAAGGAGGAACAAGCCCGGAATCGTCCAAGGTAGGGTTATTAGCAAAGGTTTGAGCGAGGAGTTCAGCTTTAGAGATAGATAAGATGGCATTGGTGCCATCTGGTTGAACTAAAGGAGGGAAAGATGAAGAAGTAAAGTTGTTGATGTTTTTGGTTAGATGCCAGAAGTCTCGAGGTGAGTTATATCTAGAAAGATTTTGACACTTTCCATGAACGAAGGAGTTTCTGGCAAGTTGAAGAACAGACTTGACATGATTTCGGGCAGAAATATAAAGCGGTTGAGACTCAGGTGATGGAAGGCTCAAGTACCTTTTTTGGGCCACCTCTCTATCATGGATAGCACGAGAGCAAACTGTGTTAAACCAGGGTCTGGAAGGTTTAGGTCGAGAAACAGAGTGAGGAATGTACGCCTCCATGCCAGACACTATCACCTATGTTATGTGCTCAGCACACAGAGACGGGTCTCTGTCACGGAAGCAGTAATCATTCCGAGGGAAATCAGCATAATACCTCCTCAGGTCTCCCCAATAAGCAGAGGTAAAATGCCAAAGGCACCTCCGCTTAAGAACTTCCTGAGGAGGAATTGGAGAGATAGGACAAGATACAGATATGGGATTGTGATCGGAGGAACCCAACGGAGAAAAAAGGGTGACAGCATAAGCAGAATGATTAGAGGTTAGGAAAAGGTCAAGAATGTTGGGCGTATCTCCAAGACGGTCAGGAATACGAGTAGGGTGTTGCACCAGTTGCTCTAGTTCATGTAGGGTAGCAAAGTTATAGGCAAGTTCACCAGGATGGTCAGTGAAAGGAGAGGAAAGCCAAAGCTGGTGGTGAACATTGAAGTCTCCAAGAATGGAGATCTCCTCAAAAGGAAAGAGAGTCAGAATGTGCTCCACTTTAGAAGTTAGGTAGTCAAAGAATTTTCTATAGTCAGAGGAGTTAGGTGAGAGATATACAGCACATAAAAATTTAGTTAGAGAGTGACTCTGAGAAGCCAGATGGTGCAAAACTTCAAGAGCGTGAGCACGAGAGTGAGTTACGTCGTTGCGGACATAGACGCAAAATCCAGCTTTGGAACGAAAATGAGGATAGAGAAAGTAGGAGGGAACAGAAAAGGAGTTACTGTCAGTTGCCTCAGACACCTGTGTTTCAGTGAGGAAAAGAAGATGAGGTTTAGTGGAGGAGAGGTGGTGTTCTACAGATTGAAAATTAGATCGAAGACCGCGAATTTTGCTGAAGTTAATGGAGAAAAATGTGAGGGGGGTGTCAAGACACTTCTACTGTTGTTGTTGTTGTTGTTGCTGCTGCTGCTGCTGCTGTTACTGCTATTACTAGTGATATTACTGCTACTACTACTACTACTACTACTACTACTACTACTACTGCTGCTGCTTCTGCTGCTGCTGCTGCTGCTGCTGCTGCTGTTACTACTACTACTACTAATAATAATAATATTACTACTATTACTACTACTACTACTACTACTACTACTACTACTACTACTACTACTACTACTACTACTGCTACTACTACTACTACTGCTTCTACTACTACTACTACTACTACTTCTACTACTACTACTACTATTACTGCTGCTACTACTACTACTACCACTACTATTACTACTACTGCTACTACTACTACTACTACTACTACTACTACTACTACTGCTACTACTAGTACTACTACTATTACTACTACTAGTAATGGGATACTGTCACCATGATAACCATGATAACGTTACTCATCATGGACAAAGAATAAAAATTTGATTTATTATTTTTTTTTAGTGGCAGAACAACATACAATGCGAACAGATACAAGGCACCGACAATCAAGTGAAAGTGAACCATAACCAAAATGCATGAAAACTCCCACAAGGATAACCTAACAAAGTTTATAAAAACTTATTTCCAGTGGGGTCCTTATTGAAGGCAAGACTGTGCAGGCACAGAGGAGTCAACATTGCCTCCTGATACTAATTATTCACCACACTGCAATTCCCACCCCCTTACACATTGGGATATCAGGTACCATAACAAAGTATTAGCACATAAAGCAAAAAATTCCACCTAAATATACATATAAAATCATATATATTCAGACTTAAAATTAGAATTGCACATGAATGATCTGCAAGTCAAAATAAAGATAATATTTACATAAAACTATAAATCAATTGAATATAAAATCATTTCTTTCTACATTTACTTCATGTTCCCTTTGATGTTTCATCACAGCTTTTTTGAACTTTGGTTTTGATTCTAAACATTTTATACTGTTGGGTGGTGAATTCCATCCCTTAATGGATGTATAAAAGAAGGAGTGGGTTGCTATTCCTTGAATTCTAGGTACAAAGTAATTAAATTCCCTTTGCCTAGTCTGAAGTAAGCGTTCATTGATTTTTCTAAAACTATGAAAAAGATATGAGGGACACACACTGTTAAATATATTATGGACATGCTTCAATTTTATTTGTTTTATTCTATCTTCTACATTTAGCATGTTTACTTTTCTAGCTCCGTTATTCCAATATTTGCTCTTTGATCTAGGCCAAGGATAAATCTAATAATTATTTTGTTTTGGGCAATTTGGAGCCGCTTTTTGGATTGCTTATTAGTACCTGAGAACCATGATGAGCAAGCATGATCAAAATGTGGTTGTATTAAGGCTGAACTAAGTGTTTTCTTAATGTCTTGATGTAGATATTTAGCTAGTCTATATAGAAACTTTAACTTAGTATTTATTTTCTTGATTATCACTTGACAAGTTACCTTGCCAGAGGCACATTGATCTAAATATATTCCTAGATATTTAACTGATTTTACTCCTTTTATTGCTTGGTTATTACATTCAATTTTAAAGTCATTTATTCTCCTGAGTTTATTTTTGGAACCTACTATCATGGCTTCAGTTTTTCCTAGGTGTAAAGACAATTTGTTATCAATCATCCATTTATTGCATGAGCATAGTTCCTTGCTTAGTTCTGTTCAGACAACTCGAGCATCTTCATGTAATACTATTAAAATGCTACCGTCAGCGTAAAACAGTAGTTGACAAGAGACACTGGTGGACATATCATTAATATAACACAAGAATAATAGTGGATCTAGAATGCTGCCTTGGGGGTACGCCATACCTTTTATATCGCAAGGGTCTGAAACATGTCCATTTATATCAACCATTTGTTTTCTTCCAGTCAGGTACGAGTAAAACCACTCAACAGACCCAACTCCCATTGCTTTAGTTTTTCGCACAATATCATATGGTCAACTGTATCGAAAGCTTTCTGTAGATCTAACAGCAATAGTCCTTTATATTTTCCTTTAGATATATTTATTTTTAGTAAATAAGATAAGTAAACGAGACCTATGTCAGTCGAGTGGCTCTTCCTGAAACCTGACTGGAACTTATAGAGAAGTTTGTTATTCGCCAAATAGTTAGATAACTGATCATGGGCAGTCTTTTCTAATAATTTAGAGATTATATTTAAAATGCTAACTGGTCTATAGTTCCCAACATCAAGCCTACTATTCTTTTTATATAGTGGTACAACTCTTGCTTCCTTGTGACTTGTTGGAACTTCATTAGTTTGAATTGATAAATTAATGGTGTGTGTTATGGGTCCCTTTAGAATAGGAGCTCCATTCTTTATAAATCTAGCTGGTATACCATCTAATCCTGTACTCTTGTTGGCTCCTAAATGATTTATTAGCCTAAGTGTATAATCCTCACTCACTTCTCTAAGAC
>CM035223.1:19278853-19291353 GCA_020233015.1 Callinectes sapidus | reverse complement strand
CTCTGAGCTCAGTTTATCCTGTATCACCACCCCTAGGTCTTTTCTTCTTTTGTCCTGGGTATTTTCTCCGGTCCCATCCTGTAGCTCCATTTTGGCCTTCTTTTACTCTTGCCTAGCTCCATCACATGACATTTCTTCGTGTTAAACTCCAGTTTTCACCTCTTACTCCATTCATCAATCTTGTCTCTGTAACTTTGTAGCTCACGACAGTCCTCAGTGTTTTTAGTAACTCATTAATTTAGCGTCATCCGCCAACAGATTCATATATCTGGTCACTCCACACTTCATATCGTTTACATATACCTGGAACTTTATGCGTGCTAGGACTGACCACTGCGGTAGTCTGCTTGTTACTTTCCTCCAACTTGAAGTTGCTTCCCTGATCACAGTTCTCATTTCTCTATCTTTCAAATAATCCAGCATCCATTCTAATAGTTTCCCTTGCAGTCCACCTATGTGCTTCAGTTTCCATAATAGTCTCTTGTGTGGAACTGTATCGAATGCTTTTTTGATATCTAGGTAGACAGCATCAGACCACCCATCTCTGTTTTCGATTCCTTTAATTACCCGTGCATAGAAACTTATTAGGCTTGTGACACATGATTTCCTTTGTCTGAATCCAAATTGCCTATTAGGTATAACTCTATTGTCTTCTAAATATCTCACCCATTTTTCTTTAATTAATATCTCACATATTTTGCTTACAAGAAGCAGGTCTATAATTCAGTGGGTCCGTCTTCTTTCCTCCTTTGTAGGTTGGCACTATGTTGGCCCTCTTCCACTCTTGTGGAACCCTCCCCTCCTCTACTGAGGTGGTGATCACTTCCCAAATTGGCTGTGTTAATTGCTTTTTTACATTCCTTTAGTGTCCAAACTGACACTCCATCTGGTCCCATTGCTTTTCTTACATCCAGATTTCCCAACAATCTGCCAACATCTTGCTTTTGTACCACAACCTCCTTGAGTTCCTCCTTTACCTCGGTCGTGTTTGGTTCTATAAATGCCCCTCTACTGTGAATACTGATTTGAAGCTCTCATTCATGACTTCACTAAGCTCTTCTGCTGTTTGGTATGCTCTTTTTCCCTTTACTATTTTATCTATGGTTTCTTTACTTTTCATCTTTCCATTTATATACTTATAGCAGAGGTTGGGTTCATTTCCACAATTCTCTACCACATCCTTTTCAAAAGCTATTTCTTCCTCTTTTCTTATCCTGACATACTCATTCCTTGCTTCGTTGTATCTCTATTACTTTCATTCCTCTGTTTCTTCACTTTCCTCCAAGTTCTGTATTTTACTCGCTTCGTTTCTGCACATCTGGCATTGTACCATGTATGTTTGGAATTTTTTATTTTGTATTTAGGAACGTATCTTGTTGGCCTTGAGATAGCCTCACCAACATAAATTGTCCAAGTGAGTCTGATATTTGTGGCGAGCGGTCAACTGGTTAATATATATATATATATATATATATATATATATATATATATATATATATATATATATATATATATTATACTTTTCATACGCAGGCTTGGATAATTACAGGGGTTTCAAGACACAGTTTGAACGTAATGTCACTGTCTTTCTCGGAGAAGTGTTTAGTCTATCTCTTGGGAGATCACTTGAGAACGCCTTTGAGTCCCGAGAACACACACCTTCACGGCACACACACTGTTCGTCCCCTTTACCACCACACGAGCTGGCTGTCTTCCTTCTGCCTTGACCGGCAGAAGACCGGCCAGCGGCGGCCCTATTGGGTTTCCCCCAACCGCCTCACACCGCTGCTCGTTTTCTTTTCTCTTCTGGTGCGGCCCACTGCGCCTCACGCCTCGGAAACTGCTGACTCCGGGGGTGGATCATGTGATGCAGGGATGGGTGTATGTGTCTGATGTCTTAGTGTTCAAATACATTATCTCCTCTCATATAGTGATTTCTTATGAATTACATTCTACTTAGAGAGTTTATATTATCATATTTTGATAAATGGAACATCCTATGGATACAATAACAATTGAAATGCCTAGTTATATATAAACACATGCAACTCCTTGTAGAGGATTAAGCTGTGACAGCATTTCTGAAGTATTGCACCATTTTATAGAGATGTTGCATCAGATTGTATTCGCATATATAAATACAATGAATTCCTACCTATCATGTCCCTAACAATCTTTCCACACCTTCATGATACTTCCCCAGGAATATTTCATATTTCTCCTGTGCTGTTTTGTCATCCATGTTCGCTCTCCAATCTAGCCTTCCAAAAAATCTCCTTAAGTCTTCAAAGTTGGCCCTCGCATAATTTAACCTCTTATTTTTATAATCCTCTTCTCTTCTTACTAATGCCCATTCTTGTAAATCCATTTCAATCAGTACATGATCACTTCTTCCCACTGGGCTTAGATACATTATGATGAGTTGGAGCTTTTTTTTTTTTTTTTTTTTTTTTTTGTGTGTGTGTGTGTGTGTGTGTGAACACCAGGTCTAGAGCATTGATGGTTCATCCTCTTCTCTCAGCCTAGTGAATTCCTCCACCCGTTGATCCAGTATGTTCTCCATGACTAACTGCAACATTTTTTCACTCCATGATCCTGCATTTTCACTCTCTTCCATTTCTTTCCAGTTCACACCTCTGCAGTTAAAGTCTCCCACTAGCAGTACTTTTCTGTCCTTCCCATCATGTCATACAGGCATTTTAACACCTCCTTCTGCATTGTTTTATATATACATATTCTTCCAATTTCCACGTATTTGTTCTTGGTGGCACATAGGTTACTATAATTTTCCTCCTATCTCTTCTATTGGTTCGAATTGTTATACCGATGACTTCTACCAAACCATCCCCATATTGCACTCCCTCCACAGCTATGTCTTTTTTCACCATTATTAGTACTCCTCCTCCTCCTCCTTTTCCTCTTCTATCTCTCCTCCAAGTTTTAAATCCCTTTTGCTGGAAGTTTACATAGGTCTCTTCATTTACTTTTGTTTACGCCATGCAGAATACGTCTGGTTTTGATTCCTTAAATAATCTTTTATCTCTAACATGCTGCTTATTAACCCATCCACATTTGTATATGCTACTTTTAACTTGTCTCTCTTTCCATCACTCGTACCTCCTGCAGATGCTTTTGTGTTTCCTCTGCTTCCTCTTCTTTCTTCCGTATAAACCATCTCCTAAACGTCATATCTAGTACCCTCCAATAAAATTTCTTCTTCTTGGTCTCTGTCCTCGGTAAGCTTTTTTCCTTAGCTTCATGTCTTAACTCTTTCCCCTTCTGTCTTCTAAATTCATGTCTCTTTATCCACACATCTTTGCACTCTACATTTTGGGCTTATCTACTGGTTCTTGCTGTTATTTCTTTCACTGCTAACTGCGATCCCATTCTCACTTTTAGTGGTCTTGTATTGCCTTCACTATATTTTCCTATTCGGTATGTTTCTTCAACTTCCGGGTCTAAGTATTGTACGTCGTCTTGAACGTTTTTAATGATTTTTAACTACTCTCTCCTCTCTTTCCCTCCCGTATTTATTTGTATTTTTCTTTTCCTGTAACCCATATATTACCATACATTTCTTCCTGTCTACCGTGTCTCTCACTAAGTTTTCCTTCTCCTTAATCATCGGTATCACTGTGTCTTTCGTTTTGTCCTGTATTTGTTTCTTTATTACTTCGGCGAAACTAATATTTTCTTCTTTTCTTTTTTCCCTACGTTTTTTCATTCACTCAACTTGGTCTTGCTGCATGCTTTCTCGATTTTTTTTCAGTCATCTTTCACTTTTTCTTTTAAGTCTTTCAGTTGTGACTCGTAGGTTCCAAATTTTCCTTGAGAATGTCATATTTTTGTTTCATGCTTCCTAGTTCCTTTTGCAGCTCTTTATTTACTTCTAGGGTGTGTTCATACTCCTGAAATTTGATTTTCATTTCCTTATTTTCCTTCTCTAGGACGTCACACTTCTCCATGACGTCTTGTAACACTTCCTTAATAAATCTCCTCATCTCCCTTTCCATGTGTACTAGTCTCCTCATCGTACCTCTGTTCTCACTATTAAATCTGAAGTCCCATTCGTGCCACCAATCCTCATCAGTCCTAGTGTAGTCTCAAATACATTCGGCCTGTTTACACAACTTCGGCTCCAGGCCAGAGTTACCTCCTGTTCACTTTCCATGTTTCTTCTTTTTTCCTTCCTGATCTAGCTTGTTCTGGAAACAGGACACTAACACCACTTAGCCCGCTCTCTCCCCTGTACATATATACTAGGTTCCTCTAGTAGTAGATGTCTTGTAGCTGATGTCGTTGCGAATTCAGGAGAGCACGTCCGCTCGGCACGAGTTAGTGTGTGTGTGTGTGCGCGCGCGCACGATATGTCAAGAGAATCATCGATAATTGAAGATGAGTTTTTTTAAACCTCTCACCTGAAAAAAGTTCAAGTAAAAGGAAGCTGGAAGTACAGAAGCAGGAAGACAGTTTCAGAGTGCACCAGAGAAAGGGATAACTAATTGAAAATACTGTTTGACACATGTATTAGAGTAGAGAGGCTAGCACAAAAGTGGTGAATGACTGGAAATATTGGTTAACTCTTGCATTAGAGATATGGGCAGAAAAAGAGTGAGAGAAAGAAGAAAAGGAGGGAAGGTATGCAGATAGCAAGAACAGTTAGCATAAAAATAGCGGTAGAAGATAGATTGTAACATTGAGAAAGAGGCTGGAGATAGTCAGTCAGAGAAGAGATGACAAGGCTAAAATCTTTTGATATCACCCCATCAAAACGAATACATAAATAAATAAACAAATGATAAAAATAAATAAATAAAAAAATGAATGAAATTGTTCTTCCCTATACATGTGAAGCTACTCCATAATGATATGGACAGATAAAGCATTTGGGTGTGTGAGAAGAACGTCAGTTTTATACAAGTTGTTATAGTGTACGTATAAAGTGCTGCTACTACTGTATTAGTTGATGTGAACACTGCTGCCACAACTGTATTAAGTGAAGTTGTTGCCCCCTCTGTATTATTTGAAGTGACCATTGTTGTCATCGCTGTATTAGTTGGCTTATGTGTTGCCTAACGTGGCCAGATCTGGAGCAGTGCGAAGGCAAGAGTGATGTGAAGCCTTGGAATGCGTAGGTGTATGTTTTTTGTAACTATCAGGTCGCGAGTTTCTTGGAAGCAAATAGTTAAGTACATTCAGGACATATATTTCTTGGGAATGTACAGCCGGGCGTTGCAACGGAAGTAGACGGTAGTTTATGACACATGGCTTGGTTGATGAGTGATGAGATGTCCGAGTGAGTGAGAGAGTGTGATGTCTCGGCAGGCGGAGAGTAAATGTCAATGTGAATTGACCAATCAGTGAAGAGGACGAGAAGGTGAGAGCAGATCCTGAATAGGTAAATGTAAGAATGTAGCGGAGAAGGTAGGGCAATGCAAGTGTTCCCCCAGAGGGAAAACGTGTCCCCAGAGGACGAGAAGCCAGTGTTCCATGGACAGCTGATGTCCCATGGGTGAAAGAAGACAGATAGTGGAAGTATTTTTAAAGAGACACATGTGTGGAGCACACAGGGAGAGAAAGAAAACGTGAAAGAAAACGTGAATGGTAGAAGTAATGATAAAGCAATAATATTGTTACGTAGGGTACAGTATGACCTTTCCTTAAAATAGAAAACGGAGTAGAGAGAGAGGAAGTACGAGGGTCTTTAGGGGAATACTATTATGTTTTGTTAAATAAGTGACCTGTTTCATTTTTCTCTGCTCTTGTGTTTATTTTATTAGAGCATGTTGAGTAGTAGTACGAAAATGAGTTTAAAGATGGTAAGGAAAAACTTGGGCTGGGTCAGGGATACTTTTTACTCCAACGTTTCGACTGAATGTCTTCTTCAGAGAGTGAGTGGCAGACATGGAGAGAACAGTTACTTATAATCATTCACTCGTTGTGAATCACCTGTGCGGAAGTCTGCCCGGGGAGCGCGCTGATTGGTCCATTAGCGTGAGTTTGGCTGCCGAATGAGACAGGCTTATAAAGCTGTTCTCTCCATGCCCGTCACTCACTCTCTGGAGAAGACATTCTGTCCTAACGTTGGAGTAAAGAGAATCCCTGACCCATCCCAAGTTTTTCCTTACCATCTTTACACTTATTAGTGCATGTTGTTGGGAATAATTGATTGTAAATTTTGTTTTTTTTTCTACATGGTTTGTTCTATTTTTACTTGCTTTAGTCATGATGTGCATAAGTTTTCGGTAAAATGTTTATTTCTTTTCTGGATTCCGGATAAATATGGTTCAATAAAGCAAGAGTGAGGATTGGGAAAAGGGTGTTTCCATTATTATATCCTACTGTCCTAAGTGAAGTAAGAACGCCTCACTGAGGTGGAGTTTATCCACGACTAGGAGAGGAAAATTTTTCACCGAAGCTGAAAGTAGCACTGGGCCTTGCGGTGTGGAATCCCGGAGAGGAGGCCTATCCCGCAGCAGCAGCCAGCGTGCACCGGACCTCCGGAGAAGCAGCGTGCGAGGTTGGAGTCCACTGCTGTCCGTTCCCCTCAACCCCAGGACGGTGGACAACAGCAGCTGCAGGTGGTGGTAGTGGCCATCACCCTTCACCCTCCCCCGGCTTCGTAGTACTGGTGTCAGGAGTACGGGATTATGTGCACGGGACTGCCAGTGTAGTGCCTGAAGGAGCCAAGGTCAGTGCCCAGGAATTACTCTGTCAGTGCGTATAGTGTTAAGGAACGCCAGAGCACATAGGGCAATACAGGCAGGGCAGTGCCCGACAGTGTATGCCCAGTGGGAGTGAGTGGAAGTGACAGTGTGGTGTATAAAGGAACTGCGGCAGTGCTTGTGTAGCAAAAATGGCCAACATCACTGAGGAAACTCTGACGGCCGTATTTTTAATCTTCCCCGTCCCTTTTCCTTCCCCATCCCTGAGAGCGGAATTGACGACCGTATTATAAATCCTCCCCTTCCTCTTCCCGTTCCCTTCCCCGTCCCGTGGCCAATTTTGGTATATTTAAACTCCCCCAAACCCGTCCTGGCGCGGGGACGGGCGCGGGATTGGTTAAAAACATTGTTGACTTCGCGGGGCTGCATGCACTAGCCCGTCATCTTCCCTTTGTACATATTTGGTGACAATACACTTATTAATTCATTTTTTATAGAACATTATATATTAATAAACTTAGAAAAAATAATGACTGATGCATTTTGTAAGACATTGCTGAAATAAATGTGTTTGTTATTTTTCTGGAGACGGTGTTCCATTAAGAATATACATTGCCACACCATCGTCAGTCTCCTCAGTGAGTGGCCTTCATCACATCTTATCACCTCGATTTTCACAAAGGTAAGCCATGAAATTACCACTCTATTTTTTCTGTAGCTTTTTTAATAGGGAAAAATCGTATGACAGAAAACTGGGTTGAGGTAGGGATGTGTGATAATACAGGGACTGCCATGTGTAGGCTGGAAGGCTTCTTGCAGCTTCTCTTATTTTCTTGATATTATGTGAGCAGGTGGTTAATTTGTTTAACCTATTCATGCACTCTAACACAGGGGTTCTCAAAGTGGTCGATATCGACCCACAGGGGTCGATCGCAACATTCAAAGGGTCGATGAATGTTTTTAATGTTTTTTTTTTTTTTTTCCTGTAGATCCTTATCAAAACCATTGCTTCTGGTGCTTCTAATTATTTCTTATGGCAGAGAGAGGATTAACTTATTCATGCACTTTTTTACCTATGGAAGTAAGTTAAAACAATACTGAAATTAAAATAAACTCAGTGCAGCATGAACTATGTTGCAGATGTTGATTTGTAGCTCTGCTATACATTGGAAGACCTTGTAATTTCCTTAGTTGTGTCTGATAATTTGAAGCTGTGATTTTGATTTGAAAGACGGTTAGCCACCATGTGTGTATGAATGTATGCATGTATGCATGTAGGAGCAAATATTGTAGTTGATTTATTGCAGGTAATTATTTTAATGGATTTCAAGCAAGATAGTCCCTCCATATTTTGCCTCTTGTTGGCTTCTACATTATCAGCTACCATAAACTGACCTAACTAGCCTAACTAAAGTGGGGATATAATGGAATAGGAGACCTTATCTAATAATTCCCCTATACATATATTTACCAATGTATTACATAATTTCTTGTAATATTTAATTAATCTATGCATTTATTTTGCAGAGCAGTCAAAATGTTTGGTCTTTGGGAGCAGTGGGAACAATTTGAAGCTGGTGAAAGAGCAGCTGAAGCCCTGGGAAGAAACGACCTTCGGCGTCCATGACGAGTCATTTCATATCGGACAAACCCATTTACTGCAATGACCAACACATAATTTGTGGAGCAGTTTAGACTGAGGAAAGAGTCAGTCAATGAAATCATTGCCAAGATTAGAGATCATCTACCACAATCTACAGACCAAAGAGGTAGGCAGTGATTTCAGTTTGCAAGTTTCTAGCAATGCCACACATTTTGACTTGCACTTTATATCCCATAAATTTATGAAATTTAATAGACATTTAACATGAGTTACGTTGGATTGTACCCTGATACAACAAACAACATGTAGTAGCCCCCATATTTGTTTGTCACCCAACCTCTGTACTGTTATCTTTCTATACACTGTAGGTACACAAATCCCTCAAGTAGAATTTGTGGAACATAGGTATACATTAATTTATGTATTTTTCATTATTCTAGGTTGTTGTGTGCCACCGCATCTGGAAGTCCTGCTGGCTCTAGCAGCTATGGCTTCTGGAAGTCATCAAGTTGTGATTGCAGACTGCTTTGATGTATTACAACCAGTAGTTAGTCAGTGCTTGTCCAGAGTTGCCTATGCAATAGGTAGTATGGTTCAAGACTACATTAAGTTTCCTAATGGGAATGACTTACAAAAAGTCAAGGAAAATTTTTATGTAATTGCTGGAATGCCTGGTGTTGTAGGCTGTATTGACTGCACCCACATACAGGTTATAAGACCCCCACGTAACGACTCTGAGGTGTTCCGATGCAGGAAAGGTTACTTCTCCTTAAACATTCAGGCTATTTGTGGACCAGACCTAAAATTTTTCAATATTGTTGCAAGGTGGCCAGGTAGTGTGCATGATGCAAGAATATTTGAAAACAGTGTGATACGTGATACACTACATGAGGGACGCCTGCCAGGCCATTTCTTAGGTGACAGTGGATATCCCAATAGAAGATATCTTTTGACCCCACTATTGTCTCCTAATGGCCACAAAGAGGAGAAATATAAAATGATTCACATAAAAACAAGGAACACCATTGAAAGAGCTTTTGGAGTGTTAAAGCGTCGGTTCTCATGCCTAAGGAAAGCTATGAGAACTGATCTTAAAACAACACAGGCTGTAATTGTAGCTTCAGCAATCCTCCAAAACATTGCAGTGACAATATGGAGGATATGCTTGAAGCCAATGATGTAAATATTGATGCAGCCATCAGCAACTTTGTTCCACCAAGGAATGGTGGTAATGAAGCAATGCTTGGTCGCCTTAAGCCACAAGAAATTGTCAGAAACTACTTTAACTTTTACTTTTACTACTTTACTTTTGGGTTCAAAATGCTCCTAACATTGTGACTTAGATGGTTAGACAGTTTACTGTGCCGTGGTATGTATTGGCTGAAACTGCAATAATACATGGTCTTGCATCAACTTACAGCAGAGAAATGTTTCGGGGTAGACTCAAGCTGGGAAATCCTGCCCGAGGTGGATGGGGACAATGGTTCCCCTGGATCATCAGCACCTTCAATAATGCTGATGGGCTCCACAGAGGCTTCTGTTGCTGCTGCTATAGCTTTAATTTATCAACTGAATTAGTAAATGGCAAAAAAAAAAATGGAGAAAAAGATAAATAGAAAATCATATACAAATACCGAGACTTGAACATTGTGTGTTTAACTCATAATTTTGATGAGAAGTGAGTGGTAAGGATACACAAGTTGAGGCAAGGTACTTTATTTTCTAACATTTCAGTTATAAAACCATTTTCAGAGAGAATTCTCTCTGAAGATGGTTCTATAACCGAAACGTTAGAGAATAAAGTACCTTGCCTCAAATTGTGTATCCTTACCACTCACTCTACATATTTGTCTTCATGTAAAGATCACAATTATAAGTATTGGCAGGTATACACATTGCAAGAAAGTGGGAGATAATTGCTATCAGAATCCAGGTACCCATTCACTGTTGTACAGTTAAACTCTAAAGTTGTCAATTGTGAAAAGTGACAGTACAGCCAGTAGAAGAAAAAAATGTCATAGTTAACATGAGCTAAAACTTAACATGCTATTACAAGTTTGGGTATTAATCGTTCCACTTAGGGCTATGGGCACCTACCCATCCCAGGGAATGCTAGGGTTGCAATACAATGGCTGACAAAACAGTGGAAGAATTCCATTACAGCTGAGATCGATTGGTGAAAATCCAGCAGCCATGGAAAATAATGGTTAAACATTAATACTTAATGGATAACAAAAGTAGCACTGCCTTTGGGCTTGGACTATATAAGCTACTTCTTCATTTATGCAACATTACCATATTGAAGCAAGATTTAAATCTGTTGAAAGTTTTCCATTAATTGTTTATATAGCTGATTACATTACATATACTTTATTATTATGTATATTTGTTCCAAATAACAATCTGCAATGTAATGGTAATAGTAGCAGTCGTAGAAATAGATAAAAGATACCTCATAATTATTATTAGCAATAGTTGAAGTAGTGCTCCATTACATTGCCATAGAGTATATTGATAACCGTTTCATTTAGCAGCACATATTGGAGTACTGTATAACTTAAGAAATCAAACAATAACAAAAGATACTTATTACTTACTGTCTGAGTCCAAAGCACACCCAATGTCATTCACTTTACTACTGATCACAGTGATGACCTTCAAGGTGTCCTCAGGGATGGTTGGTGGAGCACCACCTCCAGTCTGCCGCAATTCTCTTTTGTAATTGGTGTGGGCTGTTTTTGCTCTGTAATAAGTAAGGAATGTTGAAGGATAAACAAGAATTAAGAGGGAAACAAAGCATGTGTAAGGTCACTGAGTGACTAGAAAAGTATAGCTTCATTTATTTCATGTAAATGTAGGATTGAAATGGGAATTGATTAAAAGGAGTATATAGGTTAAGGAACTACAATGTGCGTATTGTATGAATAGTACTTACTTTGCCTTGACTCGTTCCCAAACTTTGGCCAGTTGTTGAGCAGTCTTCTTTTCACCCAGACCAGAGGCGTTGAATTTCTCAGCCACTCTGGCCCAAGCCTGCTTCTTCAGGAGGACGATCCTTCCATCTGTGTTCTTATTATGTAAGATCTGTTCCTGTTTGATAATATCTATCAGGAAGTCTTTAGCCACTACTCCTATAGGGCTAGTCCTCTTGTAGGTTTCCATTTTTCTGGAGTATGGCGCAAAGGTCTTCCTGATAAGCCGCCAGCACGAGGTCTGATTCAGCTTGTAAACAAAAGCTGATGATGATCTTGATTATCATGGCTACCAACATACGTTTTGATTTCATTTACCATTTACCAGAAGATCATCCAGAATATCATCAACTCTATATTTTATTTTGCTTTAAATAATGTATCCCAATAATAATGTAGGCAAATAATGCATTGTTCTCATATTTTTTTTCTAAGGATTGGCTTGAAAGGGATACCAACATTAAACAAGGCCCCAATCCCTACCCGCGCTTGCCGACGCGAGGGAAGATGACGGGTTGTAGATACCTATTAGCGCTACAATTTTTAATTGTCTCCGATTTCCTGTGGCAAAGGGGTGACTTAGCTAATCTGGAAACCAATGTGCAGCAACAAATACGACATGAATTGCTGCACAAGTGTATTTAAAATTAAAAACATAACTCTTTATGTTATTATTTATACTTACTAGTGTATGATAAGGCTTTGTTAATTCAATTATATGATAAAACTTAAAAATAGGTAATGATTTTTTTTTTAAGTAAGTACGTGCGGTAAAAATAAAGTAATGCTGATTTTGGTTTATGCATTTTATCTGGGATTATTGAAAAATAGCAGATAACACTGTCACCTCCTATATATGAAGCTAATCAGTGAAATAAAAACAACAGCATCGCTGGCGGACGTACGACGAGCTGAAATAAGCTCGCCCTCCTGCCTCACCTCTCTGTCTAAACTCCGCCCTTTTCTTCTTCTTCTTCCTCTTGTGACTTTTGATGGTTGTCTGTTGATCGTCACCTCTACTTCTGTCTTGTTTTACTTAAAGGTTTTATCAGTTCCCTTTAGTTATAGTCATTGTAGAAGCAGAAGGCATACACAAGGACATTATTATTAGGAAGGTAACGTATCTGAATAAATTAGTGATGTTCTATATGATTTTGTGTCGGCAAATTTCCGCGGGCCAAACCACACATCCATCTTCCACAAATTTGTAGGACCCGTGACGCGCCTTGGCAGACTGCACGTCTGATTCCAGAAAAGGAA
>CM035223.1:19271353-19273853 GCA_020233015.1 Callinectes sapidus | reverse complement strand
GGTTTCATAGATTATGAAAAAGTTTTTGACAGAGTTAAACATGAGGATTTATACTGGAATCAGAAAGCCACTGTAAAAGTGGGAACGGATCAAAGTGATTGGATGAACATTAGAAGAGTTGTAAGATAGTGTTCTTTCTCCAGGTCATGTTCTCTCTACACAGTGTGATGGTAATGAGATCAATAGATGGAAAGAAAGGTTTTGCTAAATATAAATAATATGAGATATACTGATAATACTGTTTTGATTGCTGACTCACTGGAGAAACTGCGGGATATTGTAACAACAGTGAAGAAGGCGAGTGAAAGAAAAGGTTGGACAGTTAACGTAGATAAAACACGGGTGATGGTTATTAGTAAGAAGACACAAGTTCCAAGGTGTAGTGTAAGAGTGAACGACAAGATCATAAAGCAGGTGAGAAGTTTCTGCTGCCTGGGAAGCTACATTACAGAAGATAGAAAATGTATAGAGATTAAAAGACTGTGTAAAGCAAAGAATGCTTTCCAGAAGATGAGAAATATGCTTACCAACAGCCACTATCAGTTAAAACAAGACAGAGCAGTTAAAATATATGTATGGTCAGTGTTGTTGTATGGGTCAGAAGCCTGGACGATGAATAAAGAGAAGGAGAAGATAGCATTTGAAATGTGGTTTGGCGAAGGATTTTTAAAATATTTTGGAGAGAGAGAATATCGAATGAAGAAGTGCTAAGAAGATTGGGTAGTGAAAGAGAATTACTGGTGAAAATAAGAGCAAGACAGAAAAGTTTGTAAGACATGTTATAAGAAGTGGAAAGATAGGAGACCTAAGTTTAACAGGTAGATTCCCAAGTTGTAGAACAAGAGGAAGACAAATGGAGAAATATATGGATGGAATAATAAGAACAGTAGGAGATGGAAGTAAAGCTTTACGTATATTGCAAATGACAAGAGATACAGAGATGTGGCAATCCATGGTCGCCAACGTCTGCAGGGGCACAGCACTGCGATAGGTTGTAGTAGTAGTAGTAGTAGTAGTAGTAGTAGTAGTAGTAGTAGTAGTAGTAGCAGCAGCAGCAGCAGCAGCAGCAGCAGCAGCAGCAGCAGCAGCAGCAGTAGTAGTAGTAGTAGTAGTAGTAGTAGTAGTAGTAGTAGTAATAATAATAATAATAATAATAATAATAATAATAATAATAATAATAATGATGTAGCGACATTCAGGCAAGTTGGAGTGGGGAAGGTAGAGCGAAACACAAATATTAAGAGTTGAATTTTTTTTAACCGCCTCAGGTCCCTTGAGGAAGCCGGTTGTGAAATAAACTACTAGTAAACTCTTTTACCTGTGTTTCCCTCTACCTGCCTCCCTCCGATAATGATGAAAAAATAATGATGATGATGATGGTGATGATGATGATAATAATAATAATAATAATAAAATAATAATACCCAGCAAGGTCAAATAGCTCTAATCTTGACCATTTCTTATTACTAAAGCTAATTGTGAACTCGCTGAACCTTTCCCTTTCCCTTTGTATCCGAGAACTCAAGGGGTTAGTCACAGCCTGCCCTTTCAAGATAACTTTTTTCCTCTACACTAAACCACATTCACTTACCACACACACATACCCGTCACTTAAAAAAAAAGAAAAAAGAAAAAAAAGAGAGAGAGAGAGAGAGAGAAAAAAAAAAAAGGCGATTCCAACACCAACCTCGGAGTCCCCTTCTGGGGAAGGACCATAAATGTCTCCAGATCATACGGATCTTTTGGTAACGACCAGAAATGTCTCGACATTCTCCTCAACTTTTCTACATTAACTTTTCAAACATTCGCGGTCATAGATCTAATTTTCATTCTGTAGAACAACACCTCTCCTCTTCTAAACCTCATGTTCTTTTCCTCACCGAAACACAGGTGTCTGAGACAACTGACAGAAGCCCTTTTCTGTTCCCTCCTACTTTATCTATCCTCCTTTTCGTTCCAAAGCTGGATGTTGCATCTGTGTGTGCTACTACTTAACTTGCTCTCGGGCTCAGGCTCTTAAAACCTTAGAATTTTTCACCATCTGGCTTCGACTTACAAGGTATACTCTCTTACGAAATTTATGTTTGCTGTATATCTCTTCCCTAACTACTCTGATTATAGTACATTCTTTGACTATTCAGCTTCTAAAATGGAGTACATTATCTCTCTATCTTATCTCTTTGCGGAGATATCAATCCTTGGAGACTTTAGTGTTCACCACGAGCTTTGGTTTTCCTCTCTCTTTACTGACCATCTTGGTGAAAAAGCCTTCAACTTCCCTATTCTCCTTGACCTAGAGTAACTGGTGCAACACTCTGCTAGTATTCTTGGCCGTCTAGAAGATATGACCAACATTCTCGATTTTTCCTTTACCTATAATCCTTCTGCTTATGCTCCAATGGGCTTCTCCGATCACAATTTCATATCTGTATCTTGCCCTATTTCTCCAATCCTTCCTCAGGATGTCCCAAAGCGGAGACATCTCTGGCGTTTTGCTTCT
>CM035223.1:19256353-19268853 GCA_020233015.1 Callinectes sapidus | reverse complement strand
TGGCTTAAAGTAAAAAAAAAACTTACTTTTGATAAAGCGGCGCTCAAATGTCAGTGGCCCCCCAGGGAGTAGATGTCCCTCTAGAGGCGCCTGTTTCTCTCTCTCTCTTTTTTTTTTCTTTGTTCTTGGTTTCTCCATCGTCTTCTCCTTCTTTGTTAGATGGTCTTGAAGGATCTGAGTGTACATCATACGCAAACGCTGGTGTAGATTACTGGTGATGTAGCCAACATTATAGTCTGCTGCGAAATTTAACTTTCTCTTGGTAGCATTGAAGTGCTTCGGGCAGTACTTCCAGATTAGGCTGTGAAAAGATTCATTCAGATTTTGTGTAAGTCCTTGCAAGCACTTTTTCATCATTTAATCTGATGTGAGGCAGTTGTACACAATTTTTACCAAGTCCAGTTGTTCAGGTAGTAAGAAGAAAACTCATTTCACTGTGACTCGGTGGTGTTTCCCCTTTTGACACTGCAGCCTGGTAAAATCTCCAAGAGTCTTCACCCTTAGGGCAGAGATCATGCTTGAGATCTATGTCTATTCAGCTGCAGTGATAAAATGATGACATAATCTCATCCCTCATCTTCTCCGTTGTCTTCACCTCCCATTTTGATGGCTTGTTTGAAGTAATGTTGCAGCTTATCGATTACTTTATCAGTCAATCTATTCCTTCCTCCCAAGCACTTTCTTTCTTTTTTTGCCACTTTGAAGCACTTCCACATAAATTTCTTTGCGAAGGTTCCTAGGGCCAGTGCCGAGTCTTTTTGCCACATGATTTATGCACTCCCACTTCAAAATATGTAAGTTTATCACTTCCATACGAACCTTGTTTGTCATTACAGTCATTTACAGCATTGAAAGAAGAGCTGTCACCATTGCTCACAAAATGTATATTATTTCATGTTGTGCTTCAGTGATCTGTTCCATAGTGTGACGGCTGCTGAAACTTCCATGCCTCCAGAAGTGCCCACATAGTTCACATTGCACACTGCTTCATGATTGGTTTTCCACTCTGATACTCCTCTTCTGTGATCTTCTTGGTGCGGGCTGCCTGATGATTACGCCATTGTACACATGTCTTGCTCAGTGTCACATAATCCAAGACTGTGGGTGTGTTTGCACTTCAATGACAGCAGCAGCACAAAGTTGGGATGTGTGACCATGTGTGTGCCATGATCATCCCATGTGCCGTCGTCAAGTCTGCCAAGTTCCTCTGCATAAAACTTGAACACCGCCTTCCTAATGTCCATGAGAATGTCCTTTGCATGTTCAGTAGCCTTCGTTATCACATACTGGGAATATCGCACATAAGTTTCAAGGGTGAAATGCTTCAAGTTCTGCATGCTGCACAGCGTCTCAATACCACTGTACCTAACACCCAACTGCATTACTACGTACAACAATAATAATAATAATAATAATAATAATAATAATAATAATAATAATAATAATAACAATAATAATAATAATAATAATAATAATAATAATAATAATAACACCGTGTAACCAAAAAATAATAATTCTTTATTTCTAGGCAATAACCATTTGTTTCGTATTCATTATGCTTCAAAATACTGGAAAAAAAGGTGTCAGTGATTCAAAACTTCGGGTTTGTTGTCAGCAGATCGATTTCATTGGAATAATAATACAACTATTTTTAACCCTATATAGACATCTGAGACAGATCGTATTTTTTTTTTTTTTGTATTTTCTGCTGCTTTATTTGATATTTTTTATTACTCAATATATTGCAATGTTGCTAGGAGTTTCAAGAAATTTCTGTGATGGGTTGGAAAATGATACGAGATTGTAGAATGTTCTCGAGGATGGGAGGAGCGTGCATTGACGGTGCGAGGGAGGGGGCGGAGCTTCCAGAGGAGTGTAGAATAGTCGAGAAATGGAAGTATCTAGGTAATCATGTAATATATAATGAGTTTGTGAAGCAGGAGAAGCAAGTCTTCTCTGAGCGCTTGGCTGTGAAGGACCTGTAACGTCAAAATCCTGCTGAGTGCACTGAAGTACGACCAATTCAACTGGGAGGTCATTGGTGATTTCAAAATGGTTACCGTCTTGATGGGGCTTCAGGGAGGCTTCACCAAATTTCCTTGCTATCAATGCCTCTGGGATAGCCGAAATATGTTTCTTCACTACGAGATAAAGGACCTGGCCCCTCACGACCGGCTATCAGGTTGGGGTCCATAACGTGAAACAAGAGCCGCTGGTGGAGTCAAGAAAAGTGCTCATGCCACCCCTACACATCTAATTGCGCCTCATTAAGCAGTTTGTTAAACAACTGGATCCAGAGGGTGAGGCCTTGAAGTACATCCAGAAGCTGTTCCCGAAGTTGTCGGAGGCGAAGATCAAGGCAGGAGTATTTCTGGGCCCCAGGTGAGGCGACTTATTGAGTCCGACAGCTTTCCTGAGAAGCTCTCTGAGGTTGAGCTGGCAGATTGGACAAGCTTTGTTTCTCTAGTCAAAGATTTCCTCGGAAACCACAAGTCAGAGAACTACAGAGAAATCGTTGTCGAAATTGTGGATACGTACCAAAGAATGGGCTGCTGGATGTCACTGAAGCTACACATACTACACGCCCACCTTGAGGCTACTCGAAGAACAAGTTGAAAGATTTCACCAGGATATAAGGTCTTTCGAGGAGCGCTACAAGGGACAGTACAATGAAAGTATGATGGCAAATCTGGAACCTTTTGCGTGAAAGTGAACTGGAATACAATCGTCAATCTCGTAGAAGAACTTCTTTTTGATTAAACTATAATACTATAATTTTTGCATCAATTCTGTATCAAAGTTCTGGATCAATACTCTTTATCAACGCTCTGCATCACCGCACTGAATCGCTCTCTGTGTATTAACATATTTATTCCCTACTATTTTCCTTCTTTTTTATGTTAATTTTTATAGATGGGGTCTAGAGAACTTAATTTTTCATCACTGATGTATCTAAATAGTCGTGTTAACATTAATTAAAGTTATAATCAACAGGATTAACTTGATTTATAAGCATATAGTCTGAAAACCCCCTGAATTAATAAGCAAAAATGGCAGAAAATCAATAAATTGACCTCGTGAACTCAGAACCGAAGTCTGAACTTGGTGACTGGTGATTTTTACTTATTTATGCCCTAAAAAAATAATAAAATAATAGTTTTAACTCAAGGACAAACTTTGTGTTACACGGTGTTATACTAATACTAATATATAATCATGATACAACAATGACAAACTACAAAATATGTAAGATTAGCATGTTAGTACATAGACTGTTCAACTTATATCATGTTGCCTTGCCAAGGAACAGTTCCTGCTGAACTGTTATAGTATTCCTTGAGGTACTGGTGCATTTCTCTGGCAGGGAGTGGACACCTTTGATGGGTATGAACCTGCAGGCCTTCCAATGGTTCGGAGTGTTCTCGCCAGGCTCCTGGAATATGTTCATGTGTCTCAGGATCCTCGGAATCTGCATTTCCAAGGATTGCACTCATGGTTGTGAGAAGGCACTGGAACCGATTTGACATTATGCCGAAAGCATTTTCGACAATCCTCCTGGCCCGTGACGAGCGATAGTTGAAGATGCGCTCCTCCTTGGTTAGGCCACGATGTGGGAATGGCTTCATGAGGCACTCACGCAAAGGGAAGGCTTCATCTCCAACGATGTGGTACGGCACCCGTCTGTCTGTCGCTTCCTGGTAGTGGGGTTGGTGGAGGTATTTTTCTCTATTGCCAGTCTCAAGTCAGTGACAATGAAGATGCGGGCGTCAGAACAGGCACCGTTTGCTCCCGCGTCCATGTACAGGAACTTGTAGTTGGCATCCACCAACGCCAACACAATGGAATGGTAACCCTTATAATCAAAATGATAAGAGCCTCCACCATCGGGACATTTGATGGCAATGTCCTTCCCATCCAAAGCTCCTATAGTGTTGTAGAAGTTCCAGCGCTTGGAAAACCCGTCTGACACCTTCAGCCATGCCTCTGGTGTTGTTGGACAGCTCAACATCTCGTCCTTATACTCTGAGATGATGGCCTTGCAGGTTTCGTAGACTATCTTTGAGATGGTGTTGTGTGCAACACGGTAGCTGTAGGATAAACTATGAAAATAGTCTCCTGTTCCCAAAAAAACGGAAAGTGATAGACAGACGCAGGCATGATTCAAGTGGCTTCCGGTAGTTGGTGACTTTCAATTTGTGGGGCAAGGGTTCTTGGGGTTCAAGGTTCTTGGGGACACTGTACTCTCCTCGCCGGTCACCGAGAGAACACCGTACATGTACCTTGCGCGTGGCGACAATCACCGTGCGAGCACCGGCCGCACACCAATCTAAGTGAACAATCGGGCACTTCCATCACGGTAGACGCCGATTTCTTGATTCAGCACGTGCGGGCTAAATTCGTGCTTGACCGCACTCTGTGTGCCTGGTCCATAAGGGCTATAAGCGCGGTCAAGCCTCTGGCCACAGTCCCAATCCAGGTTTGCTGGGGGATCCGACTGTGCAGACCCCTCGGGTACCAAGGCACCAGAGGGGCCTGCCTACCTGTATGACGGATGCAGGGGAAAGCCTGCGGGATCCCTGTTTCCTGATAGGGGCGGGAGGACCACCTAGCCCTACTATCTCTAATTTTGTGGGTGCCGGTGGGGCTGCAGATGTGGCGCCTGCACGTTGGACCACTCCAGGGATGAACCTTCGAAGGGTTCTGCGTGTTGGCTCCTGGAATGTCCTTAGTCTCTTAGAGGATCACCGACTCCCTTATTTACCGGATAAGCTCAGTAAGTTGAGGATGGATATGGTGGGGCTCTCTGAGACAAGGAGGCCTGGCAGTGGCGAGACCAGTAGCAAGGGTTTACTTATAATTGGTCCGGCATGAGCAATGGCCACCATGTCAAGGAGATAGCTATAGGCATATCCAGCAGACTGCAGCCGTCTGTTGTAGAGGTTACTCAGGTTGATGAGCGTATAATGAGATTAAGGCTCAAGCACAGTTTAGGCTTTATGTCTATTGTTGCAGTGTATGCTCCTATGGAGGTGAAGAGAAGATGTTCTATGCCAAACTCGACCAGTGTCCCCGGGCGACTTTAATGGTGTCACTGGCACTAAAAGGGCTGGTTCTGAAATATGTGTTGGTCCCCATGGTTCTGGCACCAGAAATGACAATAGCTCTCTCCTTCTGAATTTTGCAAGATCCAAAAGACTAAGCATTGTGGGTCCCTGGTATCAGAGACCGGCTCTGCTCCGCTGGATTTGGTATAGCAATGCTGATGGGTAGTGAAGGAGACCAACCATATCCTTGTCAGTATTCGTTGGAGGATCCTCCAGAAATACAAGGTTTTTATGAATGCCGAGTTATTTGCGACCAATCACAAGCTTGTTGTTGCTACAATAAAGCTTCATGTCAAGTCCAGAAAGCCTCCAAGTTCTGACCACACTGTGTTTCGTCTTGAGAAACTGAAGGACTTGACATGTACCCAAGAGTATTCGGTGACAGTCTCCAATCGGTTTGGAGCGCTCAACATCCTTGAAGACCCTGAAGAGCTATAGGATACCTTCAAACGTGAGACTCTTGAGGCTGCCGAGGAATGCATTGGGGAGCGCCCGAGGTCACGGAGTGGCTTCAACTCGGTAAAGACACTGGAAAGTATTGAGGAGAGTCGCACTGCCAGAGTTGCTGGGAACCATGACCAGTACAGGGCTTTGTCACATAGGACTAGAACTGTCCTGAGAAGAGACAAGGAGAGGTATGTCAGGGGTCTCGCTGAGGATGTCGAGTGTCATTTAAATGCTAATGACCTTAGACCTGCCTATCGACCTCAGAAGAAACTCCGTTCCAACTCTACTTCTGAGGTGAGTGTTATCCGAACAGCAGAGAGAGAGAGAGAGAGAGAGAGAGAGAGAGAGAGAAGAGAAGAGAGAGAGAGAGAGAGAGAGAGAGAGAGAGAGAGAGAGAGAGAGAGAGAGAGAGAGAGAGAGAGAGAGAGAGAGGGTGGCGTTGGTGACGGTCGTCTTCCACAGAGCTCCAACAATATCTTCTATTTCTACGTGTTTACAAGTTACAGCAGCCAGTAGCTATACTGGCTGCCTAAGGTATGCTTCCACTCCAATCTTAAGCCAGAAAAAATCCAGAAAGTAGTGAAGAACATCACAAAAATGGCATAAATCTGGCATACCAACCCGGTTTCCCGCCCAACATCTAAGCGCCAACAACGTAAACATTGTCCCTTGCTGCCCTGATCCACTGAATTTTCCCACCACCTGTGTACCATCTCTGTTGCGTGATAACATTTCTGCAGCTGTGATGGCTCCTGTGACAACGCGGAACAAAACAAAGAAGGTGGAAAATAAGAATAACATGGATGGTGCAAGTAAATGTACCGTGGTTGGCGCCAAACAAAACAAAACAGACGACAAGGATGGGACGCGCGGCCCCACCACCACCACCACCACTGATGTGCTTGACGTAGCTGAGTTGATCTCCAAGGAATTTGAAAGCATCAACTTATTAGGTGAAATGCTGTCTCTGATAAATGTCATCTGTAAAGTTATTCAGACACAATTTGACCACTATCTCGCCAAAATTAAAAGTTCAAATAGAATAAAAGATAAACAAATTGATAGTTTAGAGACCAAAATCAGTGCACTAGAAAACAAAATCATCAACCTAGAAACAACCATTGACGATGTTGACCAATATGAGCGTAGGGACACAGTGATAATTAGTGGTCCCTCCCTGCCGGAGGAGTCGACTAACGAAAACCCTGCAGACCTGATAGTGAACATCCTCAAACACCAACTCCACGTCAACATGACACACTCAGAAATCAATGTCGCACACCGTCTTGGCTCAAAAACACAAGAGAAAAAAGGCCAATAATTGTGAAATTACAGAACCGAGCCAAAAAAGCCGAGCTAGTTCAAGCCTGCATCACAGTAAAGGCACAGTTTCATATCAATGAGCCACTGACCCCTAAACGGCGGGCCGTTTTCTATGTCATTAGGAAAATAAGGTTACGCACAAAAATCTCTTTCAACAGTGTTACACCTCCGACGGGAGAATTGTTGTCAAGTTAAAGAACTCTACACAAAAACATACTATAACTTCTGAACAAACACTTGCAGCATTCCTGGACAAACACCCAATCTTTAAAGACGCAGCAGAAGGCATAAATATGGCATAGAATAATTCATTCAAATCAGTTAATACATAGATAAACAATAGCCTATTTATTACTTACTCCTTCAGCTCCATTGATAATTCTTGATGTTGATTTCATATTTGTCCTTGATTTAGGATATTAATTTTTATTACCATTATCATACACTACTGGATATTATATAGTATCTTGTATACATACCTAGTGCAGTCTTTCTACACCATTGTCTCCTAGTATTAGCATTAGGTATTATAATTTTTTTTTTCCCTCATTACATCCTAACCCTCATCCCCACACTTCTACCATCCTACCCCTAATCTCATCCCACACCCCCTTACACCTCTACGTCTTTACTCAACACCTCCACCCCCTTCCCCCTTCACCACAATCACTCTCCGCTATCCTAACCGTTACCAACAACCCAGCACCCTACCCTACCCCCCTCCTCTTTACCCAAACCCTCACCTCCTTCCCCGCTAGTTACGTACGCCAGCCCCTCTGCGTTACCTAGGTTGTCCCCCTCCCTACCCCTTCACCTTTTTACCCCTCCACTCTCCTTCACCTCTACTCCTTTTTTCATTCGTAAAACCGACTCTTTCACACGTATTTATGAATCTTCCTGATATCAATCTCTTTGACAACCTCTTTACTGATGATGAAGACAGCTATGATGGCAGTAATGCAGGTCTTGAAATCTTGAATTCCATGTACAACTCGTTGAACATTGATGACATATGTAAATATCATGATATCAATTCATATAATTCATCCATTCCTGTAAACTGTTTTGAATATTTGAATATATTACAAGTGAATACTCGTTCCTTAAATAAAAATTATGATAATTTGGTCTCCCTACTAAAGTCCCTCCCAAAGCCTCCCGATATACATACTATGCATTAGCGAAACCTGGCTCAAACCTAACACTGTTTCTTTAAACGAAATTGAAGGATACAAATCCTATCATACACCTAGGCCTGGTGGTTATGGTGGCGTGGCAATCTATGTGAACTGCAACATACCCAGTGTCCTGTTAAGTGATTACTGTCCGTGTGATGACATTGTAGAACTTTGTATTGTCAAGATTGATATTGGTCATTCTGGTTATATTGTATCTTCCTTATACCGTCCCCATGACAAACATCAGAAAGTCAGCGAGTTTACTTCATTTATGGATAACTTCCTCACGCAAAACATTTTTACTGATAACCAAACCATTATTTCTGGCGACTTTAACATCAACCTGTTAGAACATGAGACACACCCACCTACAAACCATTTCATGAGCACAATGCAATCTCTCGACTTTTCCCCCACATATCCCGTCCCACAAGATTTCCTGATGATAATTCTACGGCTTCTCCTTCCCTCTTGGATCAAATATGGACTAACTTTACAGTTCCTTCCTCTTCTGGTATTCTTCTATTTCCCCTAAGCGACAATCTTCCGGTATTCCTAAACCTCCCAATCCTAGACAAATTTAACGAAAAACATAAGATATCCTTTAGACTAAGAAACGCTGAAAATCGTACAAAATTTCAAACAACAGCTCTCCGAAATTGATTGGAATTCTTTACTTACTTATCATGATACAAATATGAATTGTAATTTATTTCTAGACACGGTATATAAAATTTACTACTCCTGTTTTCCCATGGTATCAAAATTTATATCAACCAAAAGACTACAAAAACCATGGATCACTCAAGGATTTGTTAAATCTATACAACATAAATTTGTCTTATATAAATCATATAGAATAGGAGTTATTAACTTTGATCTATACAAAAACTATAGAAATTACCTAAATAACTTCATTAAAGTCACTAAAAGAAACTATTACCTAAAAATATTTTCAGATTTTAGACTGAATACCAAGAAGATATGGAAAACCATAAACGAACTATCAAATACTAAGACTAAAACTAATAATACCATTACCTCAATAATGTACAACAACAATACTATGAATACTCCACATGAAATATCTGACGCTTTTAATGACTACTTTTCTAATATTGCCCCTGAGCTCGCAAACAAACTACCTTCCACACAAATCTCTCACAACTCTTATCTCCGTGGAGACTATCCTAACTCTATGGTAATGCCCATAATAGTAAACTCAGATACAGTTAATGCAATATCTTCTCTTAAAAATAAAAAAGGTCACATTAATGAGATGGCAGTAAGTTTGATAAAAGAAAACAAAGAAATACTAGCTAAACCTCTCACAATGTTATTTAATCAATCAATTAACACAGGCACCTTTCCTGACAGATTCAAACTTGGTAAATTAATCCCAATATATAAAACAGGGAACAAAACAGACTTATCAAATTACCGCCCAATTTCTATTTTACCAATATTCTCTAAAGTTTTTGAAGCATTAATTATAAAGCATTTGTTGATATTCTTAAACAAAATGAAAATTCTAAATAATAAACAATTTGGCTTTAGACCAGGTTTAAGTACTTTTGACGCATTAAACAGTTTTACATCTGATCTTTATGCAGCACTTAATGAAAATAAATCTATGATATCCATTTTATCGACTTTCGTAAAGCTTTTGACACTGTTCAACCTAATATTCTTCTTGATAAAATGTACCATTATGGAATTCGTGGATGTATTCATCATTGGTTCAGATCTTACTTATGTAATAGAACACAATACACATCTTTTAACAATAAATCTTCCCCAACCAAACCAGTATATCTAGGTGTACCGCAAGGCAGCATACTGGGGCCTATACTGTTCCTTTTGTACATTAATGACATTGGCAATATATCTGGCTCACTAAATACTATACTGTTTGCCGACGACTCTACCTTTTATATGACCGGAGATCACCCCACTGAAATTATAATCCGAGCGAATGCTGAACTTTCCAAATTTTCAGACTGGTGTCTAGCTAACCGTCTTACAGTAAATACAACCAAGACTTATTACATATTATTTACGAACACTATCACCAACTACCAGCCATTACCGAATTTAAGTATCTTAAACGATGTTATCATACAGGTTGACAAAATTAAATTCCTTGGAATAATTTTCGACAAAAATCTAAACTTTAAACACCACATATCTAACCTCTGTTTGAAACTTTCAAGAACCATTTATCTTCTTCTTAAAGTAAAACATTTCGCCCCAATTGAAGTTCTTAAATGCTTGTATTATGCTTATATTTATCCACATTTAAATTATTGTAATCCCATTTGGTCCAACACATATTCTTGTCATCTATATCATCTTAACGTACGCCATAAAAAAGCCATCAGAATAATGACCAACAGCGAATATTGCGAGCACACACCTCCGTTATTTAAATCTTTTGAACCTTACTGACCTATCCAGATATAATGTTGCTTCTTATATGTACACACAAGTATGATCAAATACCTACAATATTCAACCTCTTCACAGTTATGCAGCCCGTAACCAACGTTCACTGCGTACACCCAGACACAAATGAACTTTGTTCAGGCAATCTTTAATGTATTTAGGCCCCAAGATATCCCCTCAAGTATGAAAAATCTAACAAGTTTACGATTGTTCAAACGTAAATTAAAAAAAATCAAATTTTATCCCTTTATTAATCTATGTACTAAAAATGTATTCCTGTACTTTGTAGTATTTATTGCCAATCTACTGTTATTGTTCTCATTATTGTTGTCATTACAACTACTGCTATTATTACTTTTCTTCTTCTTCTTCTTCTTCTTCTTCTTCTTGTTCTTGTTCTTGTTCTTCTTCTTCTTCTTCTTCTTCTTCTTCTTCTTCTTCTTCTTCTTCTTCTTCTTCTTCTTCTTCTTCTTATATTTACTATTATCATTACCATCATTACTTGTATTATTATGTCACACAACAGTATTGTACTTCTTTTGTTTGTTCAATAGGTGTTACTGTATTACCAGGAATACCAAGGCTATATGAATTATTATTCGACTTCCATCATTGTCATGTATCATTTTTTTTCTCTAGCATCATTTCTTGTCTTTTGTAATAGTCGGTTCCTGACTACTTATTAGTCATTTTCTGTTGTATATTTTTTTTCTTATTTTAGTTTACCTTTTGCCCATAAAGCTTTTGCTTACAAAGGGCTGTTTGTCACAGTTTAAATATTGCACATAAATTGTACATACACTTGACAAATATAATAAAGAGTTTAAAGATAATTTTTTTTATGTAGAAAGGTAGGCAGCCAAGGGCAACAAAAATAAAACAAAATAGCCCACTTTGGTGCTGGTCCCTGGAAAGTCCGGATTCATGTTCCAAAAGAATGAGATAAGTGTCTTGATACCTCTCTCTTGAAACAGTTCAAGTCATAGGCAGGTGGAAATATAGAGGCAGGCAGAGAGTTCCAGAGTTTACCAGAGAAAGGGAAGAAAGACTGAGAATACTGGTTAACTCTTGCATTAGAGAGGTGGACAGAATAGGGGTGAGAGGAAGAAGCAAGTCTTGTACAGCGAGGCCGCGGGAGCAGGGGAGGCACGCAGTTAGCGAGATTAGAAGAGCAGTTAGCATGGAAGTAGCGGTAAAAGAGAGCCAGAGAGGTAACATTGCAGCGATGAGAAAGAGGCTGAAGACAGTCAGTCAGAGGAGAGGAGTTGATAAGACGGAAAGCTTTTGATTCCACCCTGTTCAAAAGAGCTGTATGAGTGGAGCCTCCCCAAACATGTGAAGCATACTCCATACATGGGCGGATGAGTCCCCTGTATAGAGTCAGCAGTTGGGGAGGTGAGTAAAACTGGCGGAGACGGCTCTGAACACCTAATTTCATAGAAGCTGTTGTAGCTAGAGAGGAGATGTGAAGTTTCCAGTTTAGATTACTAGTAAAGGATAGACCAAGAATGTTTAGTGTAGGAGAAGGGGACAGTTGAGTGTCATTGAAGAAGAGGGGATAGTTATTTGGAAGGTTGTGTCGAGTTGATAGGTGGAGGAATTGAGTTTTTGAGGCATTGAACAACACATGGTTGGCTTTGCCCCCATCAGAAATTTTAGAAAGATCAGAAGTTAGGCGTTCTGAGGCTTCCCTGCGTGAGCTGTGTACTTCCTGAAGGGTTGGACGTCTATGGAAAGACGTGGAAAAGTGCAAGGTGGTATCATCAGCATAGGAGTGGATAGGGCAAGAAGTTTGGTTTAGAAGATCATTGATGAATAATAGGAAGAGAGTGGGTGATAGGACAGATCCTTGAGGAACACCAATGTTGATAGATTTAGGGGAAGAACAGTGACCGTCTACCACAGCAGCAATAGAACGATCAGAAAGGAAACTTGAGATGAAGTTGCAGAGAGAAGGATAGAAGCCAAAGGAGGGTAGTTTGGAAATTAAAGCTTTGTGCCA
>CM035223.1:19240753-19251998 GCA_020233015.1 Callinectes sapidus | reverse complement strand
ACAGCCAACTATATCATAAAAACTGATATAACAGACCACTTCCCGGTAGTTTCTGTTTTTGAATATAATCAGTATTCTCCATCTCGGCCTATGTATATAACTAAGAGACAATTTAGTCAAGTTAACTTTGAAAAGTTTTGTTTTTTGCTCTCCCTAGTAATTTGGTCAGATGTCTTGGAATATACATGCCTAAATGACTCCTACAATTATATTATATTTAATGATGTTTTCCAGCAAAACAAAAGATAAAAAAAGTTAAGTTAAATGATAAGTTAAATGATAAAAACGAACGCAGTCCACACATCACTCCAGCACTAATCAAAAGGATTAAAGAGAAAAATCGACTTGAGAGACTTGCACACAAGTAGCCTTTAACCTTTAAAGAACAATACACAACATATAGAAATAGATTAACATCTCCTTTGAGGGAAGCTAAGAAGTACTATCAAGATCAACTAAAACATAATCAGGGTAATCCAAAGTCATACTGGAAATCTATAAACAACCTGCTTGTCAGAACTGCAGGTTCGAAACACCAAACTGTAGAACTAAAACGGTATTGCACTGACATACCTAACAAATTCAATGATCATTTTTTGAATGTTGGTGAACAAATGCAGGATTATATAGGAAATGATTATATGCAATATTTACAGGACTCTCCAAGTTACTCTTCTTATTTATCACCTACTTCTCACGCTGAAATAGAGTTATCTAAAGACTTATTCCTCTGGATACGATGAAATTCCTCCTTCGATTTTAAAACATACAACCACAATCAGGACCAACACATACAAGGTCCGCCAGATTGGTGATGTCGCGGATGGGGGGGGGGTTAGTTTGGCGTTACGTCACGCTCGCCGCCTTGACCTGAGTAGCTTGGCTGAGTTAGTACGGCCAGGTGTAGAGTACAAGAAAGGTGAAGCGGAAGCAATGCCTAGTGTATGTATATGCAGTGTATGGCTGTTTTAATACCAAAGTCAAGACAGCAGGCACTGGTTTTAGATACTTTGGATTTCCAAAAAAATGCACATAAAAGGAATGTGTGGCTTGATCTGTGTCGTAGAGCTGATTCCATTAATTTTACTCACAGTTAAAAATAATGAGGAACATATTCAAAGCAGTCCATGGAGAAGTTCTACGAAAAGGAAAAAAATGTGTGAAAACTCTCACTTCTGATATGCAGCTTGCAGGAGTAAATTTGCCTTCTGATGTGGTGTCATTTTATGCAAAAGTATCAATCTTATTCATGATAAGGCATCTTAATAAGTGTGGTGAGTTCAGGCAATAGAAAAAAAAAAAACCTTAACCCAAGGCTTTACTCAGCAATAAGCCAGAGCTACATGAGTGTATAACTTGACAGGCTGGAGTGAACTGACTTCTAGAGAAGCCGCAAGAAACAAGAAAACTATATAGAGACAGTCGATTACAAGTTCGTAGCTTCGATACAATACACGACGAAACAAAAGCATCGAACACACTATAACCAAAAGGTATCATGAAGCACCTACTTAACTTACAAACTGTAATAACCATTAACACCACAATCTCCCCCTCTTAGAAGTAAATCTTACAAGTAAGGAAAAAAAAAAAAAAAAACATTATATTATCAGTACCCAAACCTAACAGGAGGTTTACTAACTCTAGTGGAACGTCGAAGTGGTTCACCCTGAGGCTCAGAGGACGTAACACTGTCAGGTGAACAGCTGTCTACAGTTTCCTCTACGTTCGGAGGTTCAAGCTCCTTGTCACTGAAGGTTTTCCCAGGAGTGAGGTGATGGCCTTTTTCAGATGCCAGCACAGTGTCTGCAGCAGGAGGATGGGAGCTCTCCTGAGCCCCGGGATCCTTAGGACTCCGAGCTAAATCCTTGGTAGACACTGTAGACTGTCGTCCGTCTGGATAGCGTATGTGAGCGTAGAAAGGATTGGCACTTTCCAGTTCCACTTCCTCTACCAGCGGGTCCGACTTGGAAGATCGAACAAACTTTCTCAGTAGTACTGGTCCGGGTGTTGCAAGCCAAGATGGTAAAGAGTAGCCATTAAAAGATTTCCTATGGAATGACAAGAGTCTTTCGTGAGGAGTTTGGTTGGTACATGTACACAAAAGAGACCGGATCGAGTTCAGCACCTGATCTAAGACTTGTTCCCATTGACATTCAGGTAATTTAAGTGTCCTTAGAGCCAAACGAACAGTTCTCCATATTGTACCTATCTCTCTCTCACACTGTGAATTACCAGTTGGATGATAGGGAGTAGAGTGGGTTAATAGAACACCATAACTTAATAAAAAAAATAGAAACTTTCTGAAACATAAATTGAGTTCCTCTGTCTGAGTGAACCGAGGAGGGACAGCCAAATATGGAGAACAGTTTGCGGAAACAAGCCGTAACAGTGTGAGCAGACATATCAGAACATGGAAAGACAAAAGGGAACCTTGAATATTCATCGATCATGACAAGGATATATTTGTTCTTAGAAATAGAGGGCTTAGGACCTGTGAAATCAACAGAAATTCGGTCAAAGCGTTTCATAGCTCGGACTAGTTTACCAGCAGGTCTAAAGAATGTAAGTTTCAGTTCAGAACAAATTACACATTGGGAACAAACTTTCTTAACATCTTCAAGAGAATATGGCAAGTTCTTGATCTTTATGTAATGGTACAGTCTAGTGATTCCAGGATGACACAAAGTACTATGTATTTCCTCCAAAGAGACAGAACCAGTTTCAGCAGCAGCAGAACACACGCGGGACAAAGCGTCACAAGGACCATTTTCTGAACCTGGGCGAAACTTAATTTCGTACTGATATTCAGAGAGCTCAAGGCGCCATCTCATGATTTTGTCATTTTTAATCTTTGAAGAGTGACTAGGGTTAAACATAAATGAAATAGCTTGTTGGTCTGTGACTATAGTAAACCTTCTGCCGATAACAGTCTCCATTTACGCGCCGCTTCTATTACTGAGGCCGCTTCTCGCTCCACAGCAGGTTGCAGTCTTTCAGAGTTAGTGAGCGTCCTGGAGAAAAATGCCACAGGCCGTCCTTGTTAAAACAGTGTGGCTGCTATGGAGACAGCTGAAGCGTCTGTCTCAATCTGTAGTGGCAGGGACTCGTCAAAAGCAGCTACTGAAGCTTTGCAAATATCAGCTTTAAGTGCTTCAAAACACTTAATAGCTTCAGGAGAAAGTGGAAAAGAAGTATTATTTAAAATGGGTTGAATGCGTCTCGGATAGTCTTGAATCCAAATGGAATAGTATGAGAAGAGGCCAAGAGCTCGCTTCAGGGAACATGAATTAGTAGGTACAGGCAGGTCCATCAAAGGCTTAATGCGATCTGGGTCGGGTAGTAGGGAACTATTAGATATGCAATACCCTAGATAAGTAATTTCGTTTTAACTGAAGTGGCATTTTGACAAGTTCAAAGAGAGATTATATTTAGAGACTGCTTCTCTGAAGCGTTGAAGATTCCTGTCATGGTCCTCCTGTCGCTCCCCACATATTATTACACCAGCAATGTAGGGATAAGTAGATTGTAAACCAGAGTCACCAATGATGGAATCCATGACTCTCTGGGAAACAGCAACTGAATTAGTTAAGCCAGAAGGTATTCTATTAAAGTGAAATAATTGTCCATCAGCCTCAAATGCAGTGTATTGTTTTTCTGAATCTCTAAGAGGTAACTGGTAATAAGCGCTCTTCAAGTCAATTTTACTGAAAATCCCGTATTTGGCCATTTTATGTACTAAGTTATGGATTCGAGGCATAGGATAGGCATCAAGCTGTGTGAAGTGGTTAATGGTCCTAGAATAGTCAACTACAATGCGTCTCCTGTGCCTTTCGTCATTAGTAACTAGCATTTGGGCTCTCCAAGGAGATTGACTCTTTTCTATTATTCCAGCTTGTAATTGGGACTCTACCTCAGTATGAATGAAATCTTGGTCTGACTTTGAAAACTTTCGTGTAGGTGTAGTGGCAGGCTTGATATCTGAAGTTAAGTTGGGAAACAGAGAGGGAGGACTAATATTCATGCATGCTACTCCACAAACAGTCAGTTTCGGTAAAGAGCCATTTAGAGTAAATTCCACAGCCTTATGTTTTTCCATAAAGTCCTGGCCTAAAATAATCCTGGAGCACAGCTGAGGGAGAACAGAGAGTTTAGTTTGGGGATAACAATGATCATTCACAATCAAATTCACTAAACAATGTCCTAAAGTGGTGGATATATCAGATGAAGTAAGGATAACATCAGTTTTGGAAGGATACATTTTCAAATTTAAACTTCTAACAACCTCGGGATGAATGAAGCTAACTGAACTTCCACTGTCGATGAGGGAATTCACTTGCATTCCATTAACACTTACAGGAATGGTAGAGCTAGTAGGTGTAGAAGCAGAAGCCAGGACAGGGACACTGGCAGTCACGGGTGAATCACAGTGGTTGCAGGGCTGGGCAGAGATCAGGGCAGTAGAATCCATCGTGGTAGCAGCAGCAGTAGATGAGACCCGTCTTGGTTTCCCTCCGGTGTTGGCTCGGCAAACATTGGCGAAATGTCCCGTCTTGGCACACTTGTGACATGTAGAGGATCTAGCAAGACATCGTGACTGGGGGTGACGCCAGCCTCCACAGAAGAAGCAGGCTGCTCCACGGGAAGTAACAGCAGAGGTTTCGAAAGTAGAGTCGAGAGGTGCAGCAGCAGCAGCAGTAGTGGTCAGGGTAAGAGTTTCCTTTTCCAGTAGTCTTTGTCGTATGGCAGGAGAGGCTAGACCAGAGATAAATGCGTCACAAATCGCTTCCTGAGTGTAGACGTCAGCAGTCACTTGCTTAAACTCGCAGTCCTTAGCTAGTATCTTGAGCGAGTGCAGATAACTATCGATTGACTCACAGGATACTTGCCGGCGGGTAGCTAGCTGATGTCTTGCGTAGATGACGTTCTTTGGCTTCACGTAAACAGACTTCAGAGTAGCGATGGCGTCCTCATAACTGGTGCTGTCAGTGATGTGAGAATAAGCTTCAGGAGAGATGTAATTGACCAGTAATTTAAGCTTATCCGGTGCAGGAGAGATGGACTGGACGAAGTTGGTGAAGGTGCACAGCCAGTGAGTCCATTGTGCAGAGGTGGTATCTTGGGAGCCTTCAAATCGTTCTGGTCGTAGTAGTCTCTCCATCTCCAGCTAAAGTAGTTAGACTATTGCTGAGTAAATTGTGGTGAGTTCAGGCAATAGAAACAAAACCTTAACCTAAGTCTTTGCTCAGCAATAAGCCAGAGCTACATGAGTGTATAGCTTGACAGGCTGGAGTGAACTGACTTCCTAGAGAATCCGCCAGAAACAAGAAAACTATATAGAGACAGTCGATTACAAGTTCGTAGCTTCGATACAATTTAATTAATGATTGTATATGTACTGTTGTAGGCCTAAGATCCTAATATTAACCTACCTTCATCTCTGTGATATTAATTTATAATTGTATGTGTACTGTTGTGGGCCTCAAATCCTAACGTTAACCTTACTTAATCTGTTTGTAGTATTCATTTGTTTGTATATAATATGTGTGAGACTTAAAGGTGGTTGGATGATGAACATTAGGCGTTTTCAGTGGCGTGTTTTACCCGAACACCTGTTCGCCTTGAGAAGTGTGAGTCCACTGAAAACGATTGCAACACTGCCAGACGACCCTCCCTCGTTGCCCGCCGGAAAAACTGTCGTACTCTTCATTCTCGCTGGAATCACGCCGCGCGCCGCTGAGGCGTCCTCATTTCACCACACAGCAGAGGATTGATATCCTCCCTAGGCAGAATAAAATTTTGCTACTTTTCAGGACAAGTTTGTTTTCCAGTCAATATTTAATGCTTTTTCAAATTAGATAGATTCTTTTTGTGGAAATCTTGACTTTTTAATGACACTGAAGTAACCTAACCTTACCTTTAAAATCAAAGAAACTAATCTAATTATATAACTTAGAACTGATTTCTACAAGAAACCATTATCATTTTAAAATTATTCATAGCTTATGTGATATATAGAATAGATAATTACATTATAAATTAGCAACTGTGAAAATGTGCTTATTAGCCATGACTCTATGACAAGAAGTTGTACTGGACATCAGGCTTGGTTAATGCTGCTGACTTTTTAATTAATCACTATTCCTCACTCCTCGGAGGGTTAGACTCCAAGGCAGGGTTAGCATTGAAAAAAGAAACATCTCACCCCAAAAAAGGAGCAAAAGTTTGAGGGAATGTTTTTAAGGGATTTCAAATATATTTGGCATGGAAAAGAAAAAATAAACAAATTGTATAGATGATATCAAACTTGTTTCTTTGATTTCCTGACTTTTTGTTTATCAATGTGGCCTTATTGCTGATTTTGTCACTAAGGACTTGGAAAGACTGATCCTATGTTAAGGACTTAGTTTTGTTTAATACTTGGAGCTTTCGATGGTAATATGTGGTAAACTAATTATGATATCGATTTACATTCAAATAAAAAAACACTCATTTTATCATATTATATTTTATTCTTTGCATTGATTTATTCATACTTTTTAGTGTCTAAAATTTCTCTTCTCACTCTCTGGTCTAATTCTTCTTGTTCGTGCTCTGAGGGCTTGTGTCATAACAGTGGATGGTGGTGGTGGTGGTCCAGCGGGTGATGATCGTGGTGGAGGTGCGACAGGAGCAACAACGGTGTGTGTAGTTGAGGGGTTAAGTGATGGAGGGCCACCAGGGTCCTGTTCAACAGCTGGCGATGGCTCCTGGCTAACAGCTGTGCTCTCCAGATGTTACACATGAACCTATAAAATGTAAGAAGGAGTTTAGTAATAGGGGAGCGCCTGTGGCGGTATTTGGGACCAAATACTAGGGGTAAGAAAAACAAATATTGTCCTGGGTGTAGCTTGTCCTATCACATTTTCCTACAGTTTAAGTAATACAGGCAATATACCCATTAACCATTAATGCACAACATGCCAAAGAAGGCGTTGTACCACTAGTGATTGCTTGTTATTCAGTACTTACGTTTGTTGAGACATTTCTGCCGCGTTGTCCTTTGAACTGGGAGAAATGGAGCGGGAGAGTCAGTAGCCGACTGACGCCCAGTGGCGGCTTGCCTTGCTGTGAGGCTGTGTTCGTTCGTCCAAAGTTTTCAGAGCACCACCATAAAAAATATAACCAAATCTTCCACATTATTGCTATAAACCTATGTCATTAGCAAGCAATGCTGTAAATTATCTATCATCTTTATATTTTACAAGTACTTTTACTTAGATAACCCGTAAAATACAAAAGGTTCACACAACTGAAAGTCGAAGTCGGAATCACAAGACTTTGAAGAAATCAGTATGAGGAAGTGTGAGTCTCGCAGCCAATCAGCAACTTTGTTTGGGTCTAGCTGCACCCGAGAATTTAGGCCCAATGTCATGCATTAAATCCTAACCACATGGAGAATTCCTCTGAATTTCAGTATCAGAAAAGAGTTACTACATTTATTTTGCTTACATAATACTACTTATCATAACTTCATGTGCCTCAGAATAGGAGTTTTTATTGATTTAAAACTGGAAAAGTTGGCACCTTTTTCGCAGCCTTCAGTACATGCGTCCGGGTTTCACGGTCATGCTGTGGAAGGCGTTCGGGTGTAGGGCGGTTGGGATGGACGCCACTGAAAACGCCTATTGTTTTGATTATTCCTATTGTAGGCTGCTTGTTGGTTCAAATTGTTTTTCTTCCATGACTATTGCTAATATAAAACATTATTACTTGACTCTGGACCTAAATATGTGCTAATATATATCTCAAAATCACGTTAAAAACACAATAATATAAAAATAAGGAGTGGGAGTCTGCCATCTACTCCCACGCGAGAGGCGACCGTGACGTCACTAGAGAGCGGGAGGATTCAATCTGGGAGACCTTGTATGTGTTGGTCCTGACCACAATAATATCATTACCACTTAAACATATAGTTAACATGTCTTTAAAAAGAGTAATCTTTACACAAAAACTAAAATATGCTAAAGTAGTTCCACTATTCAAATTAAGTAATAGTTGTGACATCATTAATTATAGACCAATATCCATTCTTCCGGCATTTAGTAAAATCTTTGAAAAGGTAATTACAACCCGCCTTGTTAATTTCATTGTAAAGAAATAGTCTTATCTCAGATTATCAACATGGTTTTAGGTCGGGTCGTTCTACCAAAACAGCCATTCTGCAGTTTGTCTGTAATGTATATAAATATCTTGAGAAGAAACATTATTTGGTTGGAATTTTCCTAGATTTCTCTAAAGCCTTCGACTCTCTATCTCACAAAAATTCCTATTAGTAAACCTAATAGCCTTGGTATAAGGGGAGTTCCATTAAAACTATTTGAAAGTTATTTATCAAACAGATGTCAAGCTCTATATTGTAATTCAACTTAGCCATGCTTCAAGCCAATTACTAAAGGGGTACTGCAAGGTTGAATTTTAGGCCAGACAGTTTTCATTATATATATATATATATATACTATCTAAGTATTATATAAAAGATATAAGAATATATATATGATATATATATATATATATATATATATATATATATATATATATATATATATATATATATATATATATATATATCAATGATATTATTAATACCAGTTCAAAATTTAAATACACCATTTACTCAGATGACACTAGTTTACTGTTACTTGATACAAACATTGATAATTTTACATTTAAACTTAAATGATGAATTAGATGTTATTAATAATTGGATTAAGCACAATCAATTATGTCTAAATGTCTTTAAAACTAATTATATTGTTTTTCATAATCGTTCCATCAAAATTGATATGGCACTTGTAAGCCTAGAGGGTACTGAATTAGAGCTAGTCTGTTATACAAAATTTTTACGGGTTTATGTAGATGAAAATATTAACTGGAATTATCAGATTAATTTTGTAACATGCAAAATATCTTGGATCTATGGAATTTTGTATAGAGTACGTAATAACCTCACACTCATTAGTATTTATTATTGTCTTTGCTATCCCCATTTGATATATTGTGTGTCAGTGTGGGTCCGAGTATGCTGGGGGGTCCGACCGTGCAGACCTCTCCGGTGCCAAGGCACCAGAGGGGCCTGCCTACCGGTATGACGGATGCAGGGGAAAGCCTGCGGGAGCCCTGTGTCCTGAAAGGGGCGGGAGGACCCCCTAGCCCTACTTCTGATTTTGGGGGTGCCGGTGGGGCTGCAGATGCGGCGCCTGCACGTTGGACCGCTCCTGGGGTGATCCTTCGAAGGGTTCTACGTGTGGGCTCCTGGAATGTCCTGAGTCTCTCAGAGGATCACCGACTACCTCACTTATCAGATGAGCTCAGTAGGCTGAGGGTGGATATGGTGGGGCTCTCTGAGACAAGGAGGCCTGGCAGTGGCGAGACCAGTAGTAAGGGTTTTACTTACTAGTGGTCTGGCATGAGCAATGGCCACCATGTCAAGGGGGTAGCCATAGGCGTCTCCAGCAGACTGCAGCCGTCTGTTGTAGAGGTTACTCCGGTTGATGAGCGTATAATGCGATTAAGGCTGAAGCACAGTTTAGCTTCATGTCTGTTGTTGCTGTATATGCTCCTACCGAGGTATGTGAAACTGAAGAGAATGAGATGTTCTATGCCAAACTCGACTCTGTACTGGACCAGTGTCCCCGTCGTGATGCACTCATTGTCCTGGGCGACTTTAATGCTGTCACTGGCACTGAAAGGGCTGGCTATGAAATATGTGTTGGTCCCCATGGTTCTGGTACCAGGAATGACAACAGCTCTTTCCTTCTGAATTTTGCAAGATCCAGAAGGCTGAGAGTTGCGGGTTCCTGGTATCAGAGACCAGCGCTGCACCGCTGGACTTGGTATAGCAATGCCGGAGGGGTAGCGAAGGAGATTGATCATATCCTTGTCAGTACTCGTTGGAGGATCCTCCAGAACTGCAGGGTTTTTCGGAGTGCCGAGTTCTTTGCGACCGATCACAGACTTGTTGTTGCTTCACTCAAGCTTCATATCAAGTCCAGAAAGCCTCCAAGATGCAACCACACTGTGTTTCATCTTGAGAAGCTGAAGGACTTGACATGTGCACATGAGTATGCAGTGACAGTCTCCAATCGGTTCGGAGTGCTCGACACCCTTGAGGACCCTGAGGAGCTATGGGATACCTTCAACCGTGAGACTCTTGAGGCTGCCAAGGAATGCATTGGGGAGCGCCCGAGGTCACAGAGTGGCTTCACCTCGGTAAAGACGCTGGAAAGTATTGAGGAGAGCCGCGCTGACAGACTTGCTGGGGACCATGACCAGTACAGGGCTCTGTCACGTAGGACTAGAACTCTTCTGAGATGAGACAAGGAGAGCTACGTCAGGGGTCTCGCTGAGGATGTCGAGCGTCATTTAAATGCTAATGACCTCAGACCTGCCTATCGATCTCTGAATAAACTCCGCTCCAAGTCTACTTCTCAGGTGAGTGCTATCCGAACAGCAGATGGTTGCCTCGTATCAGACGCAGATGGGCAGATGGCTCGTTGGGCGAGTACTTTGAGCAGCTGTTCACGGTGGATCCTTCAAGCGGACAGCTCCGGACTGCAGGATTGCAGACGCTGGATGCTGATCCACCCATTGAAGAAACTGCACCCTCCATTGGCGATGTCCAGGAGGCTGTGGCAAAGTTAAGGGGTGGAAAGGCAGCTGGCATCTACAACATCAGTGCAGAGCTGCTCAAAACTGGGGGTGAAGCCATGATCCGTGGGTTGCATGCTGTCTTGACTGCTGTATGGCATTCAGGTACCATTCCCCCTGACTGGAAGAAGGGGTTGGTCGTCCCTATCTGGAAGGGGAAAGGGGACCGTCAAGACTGCAGCAACTACCGTGGAATAACGCTGCTCAGCGTACCAGGCAAGGTGCTTGCCCATTTGCTGCTGACACGGATCCGCACTCACCTGCTGAAGGATCAGAGACCTGAACAGTCAGGGTTCACGCCCGGTAAGTCAACAACTGACCGTATCCTAGCGCTTCGCGTACTGGTGGAGCGCCGACGTGAGTTTCGACAGGGAATGCTTGCAGCCTATGTCGATCGCAAGAAGGCGTTTGACTCAGTGCATCGAGAGACACTCTGGGATCTTCTGCGTCTCCGTGGGATTCCTGCAAAGATTATTGGTCTATTAACTGGCCTGTACTCCGGGACTGTAAGTGCTGTAAAGTGTGGAGGAGGGGTGTCCAGCTTCTTCCCTGT